>KN496252.1:8728-29907 GCA_000787155.1 Scartelaos histophorus | reverse complement strand
ATTGAATTGAATTGAATTGAATATAACGCACAAATTGCAAACAAAAATAACTTCACTTGATAATTCGGTAAAACGTGTTTTTTTGTATTATATTTTAATGCTTAAAGGTGCATTATGTGACTTTGTTGGTGGAGGGTCCATCAAATGCTTTTTTCCGTTGATATGTTAATAATTTGTCTGGAATGTTTGATATTCTAAGCACAGCAATAACAAAGCCATGAGAACAAGTAGGTGACGGACCCCAAACCAAAAAAGTTACACTAAAACAACAGTATAGTTTACATTTACATTTACATTTACATTAGTATTTCATTTAGACTTGTTTACCTCATACTGCACATTCACTGGGGTTTATTAAATACTAAATGAAAAACTACCTTTAACATCTGGGAACCATTTCAAATGTAAATGTCCTCAATGTAATTACTGTATATTGGAAACCTCATTATACATATACAGGGGAAAAAAAGGAGACAATGGAGTTTGACAAGAAGCAGTCATCAGCACAGGTTTGAAGGATCTGGCTCTTCTCCATCACTGAGTGCACTGGGACTCAACAGGAGTTTCAACTGTGAGCACAAAGCCCCCGTCACACTGTACTGTACCTGCAGCTTGGCCTCAGTCTCTCCCTTTGTTAATACGCCGCATATCATTTCTGATGCAACAAGAAACCCAGACGCTGCACCAACATTACCGTCATTTGGACTTGGCATGTGTGTTAAAGACTAATTAGTGAGGAAAACACTGTCAAGATGCCATATGGTGGGAAAAGACAAAGCAGCTTGCCGAGGTCTGGTGCCACCCGTACTCTTAAGAAATTTTAATACTGGGAAGACAGTGCGCGTCCTGTATCAAGGTGCGCCATATGGAAATGAGGTCAGTTATGATCAAAACTGTGGTCCATTTCGCTGCTGAATCACAGTGGGGGGGCCTGGAGAATACTTTGGCTCTGACAGGTCATTATAGTCATGCTCAACACTTAGATTTTACATCTGCATACGCTGCAGTGAGAAAAGCCAATATCATACTGGGCTATGTGGTGTTTTAAACATTAAAGACATAACGCAAAATGGACTTTGAGCCATGGTATAACAAATATAATAAACGTGGAGTTGTGTTTTGTTTCATTCACATGTTTGAGCGAGGACTGACATGATCTAAATGATTCTAGTGAAGATGCATGGAGTTTAAAAACACAGTAGAGCACTTCCTGTATTAAATCGTGGCATCACAAGGTGTTTTTTTTTTTGTTTGAGAGAAGAACTCAGTCCAAATATGCAGGATTTGTGTGTTAAAAATGTGTAAATGAAACAAAACCCAACTCCAGGTACGTTTGTGATAAGGGAACACTATAATATAGATAAAAAATTGCATATTATGAATCTTTTTAATCTTATAGTGATTTCTGGCATACGCGAGAGGGCCCTGTCTGCACTGGGTCAAACGACTCTTGGGAGATTATGCTAATGTCCACAGAGTGAGCCAGAGTGAGCAGTCTTGTCAGAGTCTTGTTCTCACTCAGCTGGGACAAATCCTGGGGTGAAGCTCTATTACATAACTACTGCCACCAATTTGACAGTGATTTTCTTGTTAAGGAGAGACAGGAGACAGAAAAGAGGATAGAAAAAAGAGATGTATAACAAAGGACGGCGCAGAGGTAGAGTCAAAAGGCGCTGAACGCTTTTTAGGTTTACTTGTTACATTGCTTGCTGGGGTAAAGGGCTCTTCAATACCTTTTGATCTGTCGATTTTGGTGTCTTGGTTATAGCTGGCATTTGCACATCACTGCCAGCACCAAAGTGATTCAAAAATATGCAGCTAAAAATCCTCTAGCCTTGGTCAAAGCTATCTCAAGATTTTTGGAGGGGTCCCCAAGCACTGCACTGTGGTTTCTATGTTGCTTTTCTTTGCATAGGCTTAATAATAATAGTTGTAGTTACTGTAATAGTTATAAGAGCTGTTAAAAATTTACCTTAAAGGGCCCATGACACTATTTCTAATCTATGTTACAATGTTTCCTCTTCACAAACATACCTGGAGTTGTGTTTTGTTTGATTCACACTTGATTAACGCACAAAGCCTCCGTATTTAGCTCTTCTCTCAAACAGAAAACACTCTGTTCCACCTTGATGTGTGAATGACACAAAACACAACTCCAGTTAACTCCAAATCCTGCACAGATAAAGCCTTCAGCCAGGCACTTTTGTCAATAAAGCCTTAAAACAGTGAGACCTTATGTTGAAAACCTAAAAAGAACAGGGTGCATTGGGTAATTTGATAAAAAATATCTCTTCATTTTCTTTGTACTTAACAAATTCTCACAAAGAATCATTCAGAAACAATTTTAATATATAGAAAAGAGCAAAAAAAGAACAGGGTGCATTGGGTAATTTGATAAAAATATCACATCATTTTCTTTGTACTTAACAAATTCTCACAAAGAATCATTCGGAAACAATTTTAATATATAGAAAAGAGCAAAAAAAGAACAGGGTGCATTGGGTAATTTGATAAAAATATTGCATCATTTTCTTTGTACTTAACAAATTCTCACAAAGAATCATTCGGAAACAATTTTAATATATAGAAAAGAGCAAAAAAAAGCCTGGTGTCTATAAGAAGACACAACATATTGGCATTGGAGAGCTCTATTGATGTTCTTGGACCAAATCTGCAGTTCATCATAAAAATGTTCTCCATTACCCACTGCTTTGGAGCACTTGGCACCAGAGCTTAGAAACTGAACTATTTAAAGTGTAGGTTTAATTAAAGGTTAATTTTAGTATAGGTCATTTATGATCATTCTAGTCATTTTTCCACCATTTTAACTATTTATTAAGTAACTTGCACATTTATAGCCAAGTAATTAGTGGTAAATGGTAGGAGTTAATTTCCTGAAATGTCACACCACTGAAGCATTTCTCATCCACACCATGTTCTTAGAGGAAAGTTAGATCTAATGCTACTCCAATTCCACAGCTTCAACAATGCTAGACCAAAAAAAAATCTATTAATATCTATTGGTATTTAAATCATTATGGATATCGACACCTTCCTAAAATAATCGCATAAGTAATTTTTTCAGGTTTTTCAGGAAACAGAAAAATCTCCCCCAAAAATGGAAAATATGGCATTTTTTGCCTAAGGAAAACTTGGGCAAAAAGTGACTTAGTGATTATTTTAGGAAGGTGACGATATACAGCATTACAATACAGCAACAGATTTGACAAAATGTTCCAAACTTTTTGCTCAATTTTGACAAAGATATGGGGAAGAGCTACTGCTATATTATTGAAAATGTGAGATTGCTTTATCACATTTCATTTCAAGAAATCTCAAAGCTTTTTCAGTAAAAGTTTCATTATTACATTTTAGTTTTGCTTTTTCCCTCACTTCCTTGGGAAATGTATACATTTGCTGTGGTATGTATGAACAGAGGTTTGACCTGTGCTATGGCCTGTTCTCTGGGAGCAGCCCGAGGCGGCTGATTGGTTCGGCACACTGAGTCCAACTACAGGCCTGTGCTTGTTTTGAAATTGCTGCAATCTTCCAACTGTTAACTTAAAAAGCTATTTGTACTGACTTTATATCATTTATTTTACATTCAAGTGTTAAAGCAAATATGCCACATTATGCAAGCAATTCTAATAGTTACTCAGACAAAATGATGTTTTATAAAGGCAATTACTAGGGACAGAATAACATGATGAAAGCGGATATGGGTATTCGGCAGGGGAAATCAAGCTAAATATCTAGTGTCAGATTTAATATAGGCAATAAAACAAAGGCACATGAAAAGAAACTATTTCAGATATCTCCATCCATATAAAAAAGTAACTGAATAAATATGAAAGAAACAAGTGTCCAAAGAAGGTTACAGACAATGATTGAATGATGGAACTTGACAACATCGAGCATAAAAGTTATCAAACAAATCTGGTGCACTGTCCTTGGGGTTGATAATATTGGACAAACTGAACAAATAAAATTAAAAAAGAAAGAAAATATAACTTTAAAACTGAATGATTTTAGTTATAGTGTGTAACTTTTTTGTTTTTTACCACAAACGTTTTGTATTGCGCAGAAAAACACTGTGTTCTTACTATAAGGAGGCTTGCATTTCCACAAACCTGACTTTTATTTGACCTACAGGGGCCTCTTCCTGCTTGTTTCCATAGAAATTTTGTTCCTCTGACCATAACATTCCACAGTCTGGCGTAAAATGGATTGATCTCCATGGAGAATGCTTGAAATTATGGTTTTAACATTCTATTTTCTATCTTCAGAAAGTTACATACTATCGCTTTAAAATCTGCTTCACTTTGACAAAATGAGAGAATTTCTGATAGTAAAAGAACAAATATTGAATGCGTAAAACTTTGTATAAAAATCCCCTGAACTTTTATGACAATTCCCTCTAATAAAGCTCTAGTGTCCAGAGGCTGTCCGAATGTTTCTGACCTTCCAAAGTGAAACAAAAGGATAGTGCTGTGACCAGTGAGCGGCTCCCCCTGCTGTCCGGAGGAGTCAGTCACGGAGAGGGGGGGAGTAGAAGGCCACATGCTGGGGACTGGGCTAATGACACGGGCAGAGAGAGGACCCCCGCTGTGCCCAGACCAGTGTGCAGACAGCAGGCATGGGAGCACACCAGTAGGGGGAGACCATGCCAGAGCGGCTGTGGGCAATTGCACTTCTGTGAGTTGGATCTGTCTTCATTCGGCACTAACAAACGAAGTGGGGTTTTGAAATCTATCAACATGGAGCTCAGTAAGCCTTTGAAAAGTGACTATAGGAGTTTATTTAGGTGCTCCAACAAGTTCATGCTTCTAGTAACATTCAGACTGCAGCATTTATTGAGTACAGCATTGAAATGTTGTGCTTTTTTCACTAAAATAACTAAATAATTAACTACTAAAATAAATGTAACCAAAATATATTAATATCTGAATTATCATATCACACATACTCTATTTTGAGTTACTACGATGAAGCAGTTTGCATTAGCTTAAAAATGGTAAATGTTTCTTTTTCTGTGAGGCTGTATGCAATATGTAATTTTGTTCAGTATCTGTTCTGTCCTTGTATACTAATACAGTTCTCATGTCAAGAGACTCCAAGTGGTGTTGACCTTTGGCTAATGACAGTGTGGCTTTAAACATATTTCTTTCCTTTATTAATTTGTATATGTTTATTGTTGGGGAAAAAAAAGATATTGAAAGAAATGCATTCCTACTGTATGCTGGTACACCTTTCCCCAGATCAGACGTGTAATGTGGACATAGATATGTTCAATTCCATATGCGCACTATGATATACATAACTATTAAATATGGGTCAATGACATGACGTCTGTCCAATTGCAATTTCTTCAGTTTAAAAGGTTCAGATTTCATAATAATTCACTACATACCTGTAGTACCTCTGACCGATCAGAAATGATGAGTTATTATTAGTGGTGGGCCGTTATCGGTGTTAACGTGCTGCGATAATGTGGGACTCTTATCAGGCGACATAAAAAATATCGCTGTTAATCTATTCTCAAAGTTGGGCAGGGAGCTGGGTCTATATTGAGCAAACTATGATGCCTTTCACCTTTAGCGTGGATGTACCTTGCCGAATTGCACTGTAGGGGGCAACGAGTTTTATAGCTATTTTATAGTCTATAGCTACTGTGAAATATCATATCAAATATCATATGAACGCCACATGCAAACATGGATGCAGCTATGAAGTCGCCGGGTTTGCTTCAGGGAAAGTTCATTTTTAAAAAGCTTTCCAATGGAGACATCGACAAGTCTAAGGTTGTTTGCACTTTATGTAATGCAGAATTAGTTTACTGTAGGAGATCTACCAGTCTCAAGTACCACCTAAACACAAAGCATCACTTAACGAATGCTGATGCCGGGTCAAGCACTGAAATGCCGGGGAAGAGTCGCCTTCAAATCACTTTGTTTGAGTGTAACTGAGGCAAACCCGTCAGTGCAGCTCTATCAGACAAGCTAACTAAACTTCTTGCTCAGTTGATTGTCACTAGCTGCCGACCCATCAGCATGGTTGAGGATGATGGGCTCGAGCTTGTTCTCTAGCAAGGCGAACTAACATTAGGAGAATACATGAGGAGTATGCCGCAGAGAAAGCCACAAGGAATAAAAAGATGGTGACAATGGTAGAGGCGGGGTGTGTAGCTATGACCGGGGACCACTGGACATTTGTCAGCTACGATAACTACCTCGGCATTACTGTGCACCTCATCGATGCTAGCTGGGAATTTCACTCCTTTCGCTTTAGGTATGCAGTTATGTCATTATAAATTACACAGTTTAAAACTACTTATAATGTAATTACAACAACATCACAAATTACCAACACGTTATGTTTGTATTAAGAAACCTCTTCTAAAGGACTTACTTGTAGTCATTACTTAGGTAGCGCACATATTCTGAATGATCTTTAATTAATCTAGATTAATCTATATTCATTAAATGTGTCAATGATATTCATCTAGATTTTAATCTAGATAGGTTAATCTCTGCCCACCATTAGTTATTATGCATGTTTTTTGTATTTAAAGAGTTATAATCTCATGTAGTGTGACTGTCCGCCCTTAGTTGCTTTTATCTTTGTTTTTAAACTTTAAACTTTAAAAAATCTCTACATTTAATCAAATTTATTTTCTTTCTTTTTTGGGATATTTTCTGAAGGGTTTTGTAGTCCCACATGAATTTTTCACTTTCTTGAATGCATATTTCCCTTATAATATTCAAACAAATATTGTCCATGCATGTCATTTTTTTCAAATATCATCTTTACATGTTTTTAAATATCAATATCATATTTATCACTCAGAACTTAGATTAATATCCCAACCATGTTCTAGAAAATAAAACAATTTTAAGTTTACTCTTGGTCGCACCACATGACATAACTTAAGGTCGTAGCCAATTCATGTACACAAAAAACACAAAAAATATAATTGATAAAAAACATAGATTTATGCAGACCTGGATTTGTAAATATTTGAAAAAGTTTAATGGAAACTAAATTTTAAAATTTGCCTCTTGAAAATTATTACACACCACTGACCCATATAACTAACATTTACTGCTGTCCATGGTTCTGAACCGTTGCAAATTTTTTGTACGAGCATATTACATTACATTATTGCTCATTATTATTATTAAATATGAGAAGACCTTCTCATAACTTCCTCAAACATGGTCCATGCCCTGCAGATGCAAATATATTTTACTGTGGATTGAAGAAAACTTGAGCAAACTTGTGTGACCTTTCAAAAGCACTCTGTAAGTCCCTGGCGTTGGGTACATTCACCTCTCAGCATTATAAATAAACCAACATATAGTGTTCTAATGTAAATATGTCATGCATGGCTATATTGATTTTACACTTGTTCAAGGCTGAATAGCAGTGCAGTGCTCTTCGACTTGAGATACTGAGTTTCCTTATGCTAGATTTTAATCAAGTGCATTTTTATAGCATATCACAGCCCTATTTCAAGTTCTCATCTTAGTTCATTTTTTTTATGTCAAATCAGGTCCTGTTCCCACCACATTTTTATGTTCTTTAGAGCTCTCACCTAATCTGTTTAATAATGCTATGTCCCCATTACAAACAAACATACAAACAGAACACACTATGTTCTACCTTGTGATGTCAGGTGGTAATACAGGAAGTGCTCCACTGTGTTTTTAAACTTCATACTCCTTCACTAGAATCATTTGGATAATTACAGCCCTGGACTTTCCAATCTCTACAGAAGAAAAGGTAAAGGTAGCTGTTAACTTGAAAACTATTGCTTCGTGATATCAAAAGGTGGAACAGAGCATTTTGTGCTTTGGAGATGTAGACAATATTAAATAAAAAATGTGTAGATGAAACAAAACACAACTCTAAGTATGGACCTTAAAGTGAGGAAGAGGACATGTTTCAATATAGCAGAGTTTTAAAATGATCATGATTCATCAACATAAACTATTTGTGTACAGTTACTCAGTGCACCTTGAATTATATGTTTCTATTGTATTATTTATACACATAAACACTTTTTTTCTCCTCTACTTTATATGGGCATTAACTGTAATAAACCTATGTGTACACTATGACAGACCTTTCTGGCCCATTCAAGGTCCACTGTGCTAAATGCTAATTTTGTTTGAGTCCTCACATCAATGCATCTCCAGTACGCACATATTTACAACACAAGGGGAAGTAAACATGTATCCTAGTGTTTACCTGAGTCCATACACTGGCACAGCTCTGCATACATGAAACAGCCTCATTTCTATTCAGTCAGTGTGCAGGAGTCAGGGCCCCTACAAAAGCATTGTAGCATCTCCTACAAAACACAAATAATATCAGTGCTCTGCCACATTTACATCTATATGTATTGTAAACACATAAATAACCGCATGTTTGCTGATGTTTGTGCCCAGTGCAGTTTCGCTTCAGGATATTACAGAAATGTGTGGTGTCATTTTTACCAGTATATTTCTAACAAGAGAAAATTGTCATCATGGTTATTTCAATACAAGCAGTTTAATGTAAGGATTTTAATATTCAAAAGCATTTCACATTTTACTTTTTTGAATGTTTTATATGTATTTCTTTATCTTTTGCCAAAATGTTTATGTGATGCTGCCTAGCTGAGTCATGTTTCAAAAGAAAAACAGGGCAGTGCACCTGAGTAGGGAGTAGGAGCAAATGTGAAGTTTCAAAGCAAGACAATAAAGATTACTCAATCATGCATTAAACTCTATAAATACAAATCGGAGTTATTTAACCATAAGGGAAATCTGTGATAACATGGAAAAGCTTCTAAAAGAAATGTTTCAAAAATAAGCAGTGATAAACTTGAGTCTTTCAATAAGAACAATTGGCCTATCCAGACTGTGTGAAGTAGGCGCTGTCCATGGTGCTGAAACACACCCAACGTAACAAAGCCAGATCACATTCATTATATGTGGCATGCAGACTTATTTTCTTGTGGAATTTTCTTAGGCATAACTTTAAAATGTTTCTTTAATGTAATTATGATTGCAATAAATAAATGTGTGCAATAGTTTGTAAAATTGTCTTTTCATAGACTTGCATAACAGTAATGATAATGAAGACCAAACATAGTGCTTTAAAACATGAACTAAAAATGCAAAATCATGTTGCTGTGCTGTTATTAGAGATCTGCCACAGTCTCGTGATCAGTACAAACACGGTTGTGCTCAGGCTTTGATCACTTCACTTTGTCCAAAGTGAGACACGAGAGAGTGATCAAACAGGACTGAGCCAGCGCTCACACAACTCACTGTGGTTTGATGTGGCTGATTTCAATTAAAAACTTTTAAATTACAAATACACTGTTCATTTACAGAGAGTGTCAAAAGTGCACTCAAGGAAATATTACCACAACAAAAAGAGTCAACCAATTAATGTAAATGTTATTTTAAAAGTCAGACACAATTTTCAACAAATAAAATCAAGTTTTAAATAGTACACAGAGTTAGCTCCTCCCCTCGGGCATATATAAGGTAGTGTCCTCTGGCAATATGAAGCAATTTGGATGAGCTGTGAGACGTCTTCACTAAAAAATAAATAAATAAAACTTTTTTCCAGTTGACAGAATTTAATTTTTCTTTGGTCTGGATCCTACCTGGATGAGGGATTACATAAACATACACAGAGGTGAGAAAAGAAGTCAAATGAGTGAATCTTGTGTTCCTTTCTAATACTCTACTAATGCACTAGTACTACTTCTAGCTTATACCTTTGCATTCAGGTGAATTGAAGGTGAAAAGAAAGTCATTTTCAACTTCTTCTACAGCGATGGATGGTGTGACCTGTTCTGATTGATCTAAGTTGTAATGCCCCCTATTAACACATGAATATTAAAATGCTCATAATGTAAGGCAGGGCTGAAAATAGCTGTGCTCAGAACATTTGGAAGTGAGAAGCACACATTACACAGACAAATGCAGTGGTAGACTAATTGAGGCGATGTAATTTGTCAATTAGGACTCATTTATTTCCCGAGGCAGCTCTGTCGGCCTCTGATTCAAATATAGTCCTTTATGATAAATTCAATCAAATGGTACTTTGCAGTTAAACACTAGATATAACACCGGTATAAATAATTAAAAGGACCAAAAAGTTGTCATTTAAACATTCATCTCAAGCACCAAATATGGTTACACAATGGAGTTAGGCCGGGTGTGATTTATGAGGTTTGTGCAAATGTGGTTATGGAGGAGAAACATTAAACAAGAAAAAAAACAAAAAACAAGGTATGGTGCAAATCAGGACAGATGCCGGTTCAATTCCATGACTTAATGGGGTCTTTGGAGTTTGCGTGTTGCTTCATTGGTAGGGTCCTCTAGACATCCCCAACAACCCCAAAGATGGAGAGTGAATGAATCCTGATCAAGGTTCTGGCTTTTGAGATGGTGATGGGTCCCATGGGTGCTGCACTGTGGTCACCCTCTTCTTAGGAGAGGTTCCTAACAAATAAGGTTGGATGAGTTGGGTTAAATGGTGGACATACAGGATTGTCAAAGTCTGATCTCGTCCAGTCTGCTGCTCATAAGCAAGACACTTTCACCCACACTGCCTAATATGAAAGTGGCATGTGCACATAGACTGTATAAAAAAGTGGACTAAGCTAGTGTGACGTCACCCAGCTCAGCCCAGTTCAGCGCCGCTCAAATGAGGCTCGTGATGCTAACGGCTACAGGAGCGAATCTTGAGCCAGGCTCTATGTTATGATTAACATTTTTTTGACTAACAAAATAGCAGAAAAAAAATTCAGGATCATGTGTCGCGGGTTAATAAGAACATTTTAAGACCAAGATGAAGAGAATCACTGCAGCAGTTACAGAGAAACGAGCGACAAGATCCTAATGTAAGTCAATGGGAGCCAGAGTCAGAAGGAGCTGGAAGAGCCTCCTGGAGCACTTCCTGTTTGGCACGCGGTGGCTAACGCGTTAACTATGTCCATTCATATATACGGTCTATGCATGTGCACGAGGGAGGGTGGTGGTTAGGTACCCTACCACCACCGAGTATGGAATGAACGAATAATGAACTGTAAAGCACTCTTGGTGTCTTGGATGGTGCTTTATAAATCCAGTGATTGATGAATCAATTTAATACAGAGGGCAAAGAAAAACTGAGATCTATACTTGTGCCTTTTAAGTGATAATAATGTTAAAGAAAGGCAAACATCAGGTATCGGTTTGGTGTAATGTAATTGGCTTGTGATATGCAGCCCTGAACACAACACTAAGCAGCGTAGTTTGTATTGACACTTCACCTGTCTACAATCATAAAGCACTGGCTGAAATCTGCAGATAAGAAATACCCTTCATATTTTTAGCCCAGATCTGATATTGGCCAGTCTCTGTGTGTTGTGATGACAAATGGCTGGTTCAGTAAAATCTTTAGACTATTTTTATGATGGACTAAGAGGGCACACATTGCGTCATGCCCTGGGTGCAGTCAATATGATGTGTCATTGATTTAACCTGTTTACTCTCTGAAGTAAATCAAAAACTGTTGTGAACTTGAATGGAACTTCTTCCAACTTTCACCATCTATTACACTGAACATAGAAGACACTGTGGTTATACTTTTGGGCCATTTGGGTTTGTTGTCAAAGAGAGGAGATTGGAGGGTAAATATTGCCTGCTTTTTCACAATACTAAAGCTACATACAGTAAAGGAACACAAATGCAGTGGTGAAAAAGGGAAATTTACAGAATGCAAATGCATGAAAATGTATGTTTATGAATAAAAAAAGCGTGATACATGGCACCACCTGTGAAATTATGAACATCTGCTGGAGCTTTTAAAAATATATAAGAACAAATTAAAATGTATATTCTGCATTTGTGTTTTCATCTTACATTGCCTTTAACTTTTTGATGTCTGTTTAAATTCTATGGAGTTACTGTTTTTCTTTATATTTTAAGCCTTTGCATTCAGTGGTTTGGAAAAGTTATAATCCCTAAAAAAAAAGAAAAAAAATAATTTAAATACCTATTTTTGTGTATGTCTGTGATGATACTGCACAATCTACAATCAAGTTTAAATTTGCATCGATTTTTTTTCATAATTCTAGAAAAGACTGCAGAATAGTCATTAGTTCTGTCACTTAGAATAATATAAATCATTTAATGTATGACGAAGAAACCAGGTCTAGTTATAGCTGCAACTCCAGCAACCTGCATCTACCCTTCTGCAACGGTAAATACATTACAGCAACTGTGTCAATTTACATTCTGAACTGAATCTAAAAATACCCCGTGTTTAATGTATGGATCTTCAAACTCCAGATGCACAGAGGTCTATAAATCTTTACACTCTTGTGGTGAGACAGAGAGGGCACATATCATATGTCCTCACCACATTTGGCCCTGGTTGGTCTGATCAATATGAGCCTTTTGTCATTGATTTCACCTGCTCACCCTTAGGCGCCGCTGTCTACAAACTTTAACACATGCAAAGACCACTACTACTACTACTACTACTGCTAATAATAATAATCATGATAGGAGGATAAAGCAGATCTTATTATGTATACTAGTGTTGTTAACAATAATCTCCACAGCCAGCAGGTGTCCCTTAAAAAAAGATATTCTCAATCTCAATGGGAGCTCCTGGTTAAATGAAGTAAAAATAAAATAAAATAAGTGCATTGCAATGGGAAGCTCACAACACGACCATAATTCAGAGTGAAGGAAATCTTTGGAGCCTCCACTCAATAAGCCTCTTATGAACTTATGTAAATGAACAAGCCTTTTTCCTCTCACATTGTTCATTTTGGGGTTTGAGCAATTATTATAGACGGAAGGATTTTGTCTTATGAGTCATTTTTTTTAAAGTTCATTTGAGAGAAAAATATAACTTATCTTGCTACGAAAATGTGTGAATATTCTTTGGTTGGACACAGCTAATAGGTTTCTAATCTTTTTCAAATTGCTGAGCCAATTACACATGGTCGTGGTGGCATCTGTACATACACTTTCTATAAGGTGGCCCTGATTTCAACCATTGTCCTTTTAAACAGTATTTAATCATTCAGTCAAGTTAAAAGGACTAGATGTGGTTTAATTGTGGTTTCGTCCTGGTTTAGACCTTCGCTCTCATTTGAAATTGCAGTAATTTTAGCTCAGTTTTAGTTGGTTGACTTTTCGCCTGCTGGTTTATTCGTCCATTAGCCCAGTTTTCCTTACAAAACTTGCGCTTCCAGTCCTTTTTTTAGGCTCATTTCATCAAAGAAAGTCCTTGGAAAGCCGTGCATCTTCCCAGGTGGTAGTTAGTATACAGGACGCTAACAGACCTTGACAGAAGAAAACCACTGTCTCCTTTGTGTGAGGACAAAAGCGAGTCTCAGGGACGTGGCTCAGAGCCAAAGATCCTGAATACTCCCAATTGTATATCAGCTTCCAATCAGCTCCCATTGGACAGCACTGATCCGACCGCACAATGGTAACACATCTGCACAGGGGATCCTATAGTGACCTGTGGGGGAGGTGACCTGTGCTACCGCTAACCAAGGTCAAGACAGAGGAGACTGGAAACAAAAGCAGCTAAAATTAATATTGTTAATGCAGAATTATGTTGTAACACGGTGAGTTCTTGGTTCCAGGTTAAACATTTGTGAATTTACTTTTGAATATGATGTCTTCACATTCTGGAGTCTGAAAAGTACCAATAGTTAGTGAAAGAAAAAAGGAATATGTGCTAGACCTGTGCACCTTCATAAATAGTAGTAGCTGTCATATATTGGAAAATATTTAAAATACAAGCAATGTTTGACCAACCCTTTATAAAGTATGACTCCATATGTCCATAAAATATCCATTAAATATAAGACTTCTCATCATCCAACAGCTTTTTCCATCAAACTGTTATAATCATCTGTAGCATCTGTATCTCTTTTTGCCACAGTGTCATGTCCGTAATGATTCTCTATAGTTTTTGTGGTATTTTTAAGCTCTCGTGCTGCACTTTTTTTTTCCCAGTGTAGTTTTTAATCTGACCTGACTGTCACAGAGAGCTCAAAACGGTCTTGAAAAAACAGCAATTATACCGACTCCCTGGAAGCCGATAGAGATACAATCATTTTCGGGCAGTATGTCAGATCATGTCAGACTGAATAAAACATGATTTATGGACGCGTTTGCGATTTTTTTTTTCCATTGTACCAATTGCAAACAATATACTACAATATTTTACACCTCTCAATGTTAAGGAGCTTATAATTGTTTAACTTAAAGGCCATAAAGCAAGACAGGAGATACTGTAAAGTTAATTCTCTGTGGATTTTGCATGTTTCTCTTTCTGTTTAGTTCAGTCCAGCAACTCCGGTTTCTATCATCAACAAAAAAAACCCCAAAAAAACATGCACAACAGGTGAAATCCTCCAGCTAAGGTCCTGACCAAGCCTGTCTTAAGAACTAGAAATGTTCAGCTCCCTCTCCTCCTGACAAGTATCTCCAATGAATCCTCATCAGTTTGAAATATTCTGTTTGGAAAGTTCAACTGTACTTCTATTTATACTCAAGGCATGTAGCTTTACTGTATCGTAAATTAACTTCCCTTACCTTGGAAGTTGCGCACAATTAAATCTCGTGAGCTTTAAGCCGCGTTATAATGATGTTACCTCATTAAAAACATACCTGGAGTTGTATTTTGTTTCATTTATATACATCTCCAAAGCTCAGAATGCTCTTTTTTTAGTAGAGATTGGCAATTCCAGGGCTGAAATCATCCAAATTATTGAGTGTTTTCTGTTTGAGAGAAGAACTGAGCCTAAATATACAGGATTTGCATGTTAAATGAAACTTCGGTGACGAGGAAACAACGTAGATTAGAAAGCGTCTTAGCGTAGCCCCTTAAAGATCTCCCCTCTCCTCTTTGCATTTAATATCTGTTCATTTAAAGTCACAAAACCGCACACACAATATCCTTATTTATTTTCAAATTTTCTCGCGTTAAGTCTAAACACATCACATCAGTCTTGTTCAAAACATCATTAACATCTCCAAATTAGGCGGTATGCACGCTTTGTCTGCAGTAATAGTCTTGCTCGTGAGTCATAACTCCAATGGGCCTCGAATGTGCCCCTGTGTACGGCAACGGCAAAGACAGCGGTGCTTTTCATTAACCTCTGTGTCATTTACTCCACACCATTGGCTGTGCGGAGCTGCTTCTGAAAAATGTTTCCTCCAATTATGATTACAATTACTCCGCGGATGGACAACTCACTCAATGATATTCCGTGCTTTTTATGCAAATGGCCCGTCTTGCTGTCAATACCGATGCCACGTTGGACGCCCTCGGAGGTAGAAACTGCGAGCGGTTTTGGAGGTTATGTTGTAACCTGGAAAAGCGTGTCAGGACCTTGCATCAGCTCAGACTTGACACCGCACAGAGGAGCACACACACACAGATAAACAAGCGGTTTGATAATTATGAAACGTATGTGTGGGAATCAATGGCGAGGCCGGTGTAAAAGCTACGACTGCCGCGTGATTTCATGTGCCGACGGTTTTTCATCATTAGGGGAGTCGGTTATTTTAAGATTTTATTTCTCTCATTGGTTTTGCTTGTGTCTGTCTGTGGATTCAGTCTAATTAAAAAATGAAAAAAAAAATGTTTAATATGCCCTGTGGTGCGTATGCTAATTGAATGCACTGCTTAAAAAAGATGATTGTTAATGTAAAATGTGAAAGCTGCCTTTTTTCTTTTCATTTACAATTATAGATGTTATTATGCAAGATATATTATAATGTGTAAATGTACTGAAAATGCAAAATCAGAACAGTAAAAGGCAGAGGTTTGGGAATGAAGGGATCTCTTTTTAAAGTTTTAACACATAACACATTGTACCAATAGAACTAACTAGTATTTATACAGTTAAAACTACTTTATGGCTCCTTGGAAAGATAAAGATAAAGCCACACTCTCAGTGGAGATAGATATATTCAACATTATACTATGAAACATTCCATGCAAAGGAGTGGCATCAGATTGGGGGTGTTCTACATGAATTTCTATGGAGGAATTTTCACTAATGACAATGACATTAGCACAAACACAAGTTTTACGAAACTCAAGAAAAAAAAAGCAGATCGTGACTTCTTTAACAGCACAAATCAGCTCACCAGTTTGTTTTAGTTTTTTTCTGGTCAGATTGTGTTGAATTAAAGCATTTAAAGTCTAACCAAGCCCCAGACAGATCAGTGCCCCAGACAGATCCATGCCTACAGTTAGCATTCCCCAGGGAAAAGTATTAATACCATCTCCATGGAGACAAGGAGGTGTCAAACCCCTCACAGTAAGGATGCACGTCTTTTTTCAAGGTTTTTCAGCGCAATAAAAACAACCATAATGAAATGAATGATTTTATTTTTGTCTATTTCTCTCGGTCAATAAACACATAATTTAAATGTTGGCCAAGTTGTTTTTTGAACTCTCTTACCCCTCTATTACCGATACGAGCGTGACTTTAAAGTTAAACGCGCCAATCGTTCAGAATTTACCAGTCTGTGTTCCCTCGCTCTCCTTTTCTTCACTGCAAATAGGATGTGGGCCTTGAATCAGTGAATGACAGCACAAATCATAAAGAAGCAGCACAACAATAGCAGCTCATTATCAGCGATGCTATCACACTCTGAAGCGCTAAGGCAGCCCACATCTCCAGACGGGTACAGGAGCACTTTAAACGGGTCCTAGATTATTTCCTTCTCAATTTTTCTTCTTTTTTTTATTTCCTCTCCCCAAGTCCCAATGTTCCTCTCACGTTTTTTTTTTTTTTGTCGGTGGAAACCCAACCGGCATCAAAGGACGAGCTCTGGTGAATACTTATGTCAGAAAAGGGACAGAGTCTTCCAATTCACTCCCCCATACTCGCTTGACATGTGTATGCGGATTCACCGTTTTATCACGCCCTGACATTTCCTATTGAACTGGTACAAATGGCATTTCCCCAGACAACTTGTTAACTTTTAAAGGTTGATAGATTCGATACACACTCGCCTCAAATAAGCAGTGGATCATTCTGAAAAACAAAGCTTTGAGATTAACTGCTGTCAACTGGAGCGGCAGGCGCGCCAGTTTGAGCAGCAAAATGTGAATGTGGTTATAGCAGGCGACATGCTGGATATTGATCTGAGAGCTTTTATTGAAGACAAGGAGACCCCAATTTGTCGTGCACTTTGCTGCTACTGTCTGGGTATGTCAGCTGTGAGTCTAAAATATGCACTGGATTATGGGTGATTTTAAGGACAGATGAGTGCTGTTACAACGTCTAATTTGAGCAATAATTATACAAAGAATCAATGCTATTTTTAGAATAGTAATGATTAAGTCCACAAATATATAAAAAAAAATGTTATTCACTTTAATTGAATGTGTTAACCAGATAATACCTAAAACGTGAACACATTTATTGAATTAAACTTTGTGAGTAGCGCAGAGTACTTTCAATTCATTTAAAGGTGTACAGCTTGTCTTCATGAAGATGTTATTGCTTTGTGAAATGTTCCACTGTATGGCATTTATCTATCTTGTCTGTAATTGATAGATTAGAAACAGATCAGATTAAGGGGCAGACATGATCAGCTTTTGCTTCTTTCTGTGCCCTTTCATTCATCTACCAAAATTGTACCAAATCTGTAATACTGTCTGCAGATATGTTGCATTGATTTGTTTTGTTTTAATGAATGAAATAAATATTATTGAATTGAACTGAGATTAGGGTTAAGCTACAATTTATTGCCCCATAGGGAAATCTGTCCCCTGCATTTGACTCTGGGGCATCTCATCAGGAGTAGTGTAGTGGATGCTGCAGTCCAGCGCCAGGGGACCCATCTCCGTGATCTTGTTGCTGGGCTTGGTCAGGACCTTCTCTGGATGATTGTACCTGCGACGCATGTTTTGGGTTTCCGGGGGAAACCAGTGAACCTGAAGAACAAGCAAGGTCTGCACAGAAAGGCCTGGGCAACTCAAGAATCAAACCTGGAACATTCTTGCTGCGAGGCTAGCAACCCAGCTACCACGCCACTAGATAAAATAAGATTACTGCCTACTGCTCAACATTTCAGGCAAAGCAGTATCTCTCCATGGAAGTAAGCAGACAAGAGCAGTTACCTCACATAGCTTCAGAAAACTGACTAGCAAACAATCGATAACAGCCCCACGGCATATCCCCTGTCCTACTACCTACTTTCTCTGCAAGAAATCACACTATTGCCTTTTTACAATTCTTGCAACTTGAATTAAAACTGTGGCTGGCAATTACTCACTTAAAAAAAGAGAAAAACAAAAGAAAAGAAACAAGATCTCACAACAGCTCCATCCTTCTTAGTGTGAATAGCGTCACCATTTTACCATTTAGTTTTCTCATCAGTTCATGGGATAAAGTGTTCACATTTAACGGTCCATATTACTCTATTTTCTGATATAATTTTGTTTCCTTAGCACAAACATAGTGACATGTGAGTGTGATTTGTTCATTCATACATATTTAACACACAAATCTTGTATATTTAGTAGTTCTTCTTTCTAATTGTCAATGTGATTTCATGTGGTAATACAGGAAGTACTCCAGTGTGTTTTTAAACTCCTTACACCTTCACTAGAATCTGTTGGATATTTTCAACCCTGGAATTGCCAATCTCTAATGTACTAAAGGTAAAAAGTATAGCCATAAGCCTGAAAAAAATGCAGATATGTACCTTAGGCGACATAGAGAAGCTTTGGCATAAGAAAACAAAATGCAGTGTGTTTTAATATTATACTTCTTTTGTTATTTTGCATAATTGGTTGCTTTTGTTCAGAGATCTTTGAAGCAAAAAGCAAATAGTACAACATATGGTGAGCACTTCCCATAGGAGTATTTAAGCCTGAAAGCGCGTAGCACACTTCCTCCTCCGCCCTCCCTCTCCTGTGTCATTTATACCCCTTATCTGATCATACTCATTTTATAGTCCCCACAGTAAACTCTACACTCCCCTCCCCCTCACCATCGGACTTCCCCTGTGACAGATATACCACCACACTACGCTAAGAATAAAAATGTCACTGTGCGCTGGCCCTTTATGACAAATAACAAGTTTATTACATGAAATCACCAAACACTGCAACATGCACCATAGGAACTGCATTGTAAATCAGGCTCATGTCAACCACAGCACAAATGTATAGCACAGTGTCACCTCAATTGACTGTTTTATCTAAATCTTTATGACGAACTGAGTACACATTCCAGCCCTGTTATTTCGGCCACCACTGACATATAATAAATAGAAGATAGTGTAATGGTTTCTTCTGTAGAGCGTTGCCACATTTGCACAAATATGATTGATTTGGGAGGATATTGTACACATGTATGTTTGCTTACAATTACAGTATCCAGATAAGTCCATAATACATGTCATATCACAGCTTAGATGTAATCATTAGGCAGCCTCAGTACCGTAGGGGAACAGAAGTTACATCAGGATGTTTGATTAACAGCCTATTCTTCAATAAGGAATAGATCTGCTGCACCACGTTATGGATGTAAATCCATTTTTTTGGCCAATGGTCATTATAATCCCAGTGATATGGTTTAGCTTTAGAAAACTGTATTTATCTACTAGATAATGGAGATAATACTGCCCCCACCTCCCCGTGAGTGAAAGAAGGATGGAGCGTGAGATTGACAGGCCGATCGGTGCAGCGTCGGCAGTGATGCGGTCGCTGTATCGGACCGTTGTGGTGAAGAGGGAGCTGAGCCAAAAGGCAAAGCTCTCGATTTACCGGTCAGTCTACGTTCCTACTCTCAGCTATGGTCATGAGCTCTGGGTAGTGACCAAAAGGACTGAGGAGCTCAGTCACACGGGAGGAGCTCGGAGTAGAGCCGCTGCTCCTTCACATTGAGAGGAGTCAGCTGAGGTGGCTCGGGCATCTGGTCCAGATGCTTCCTTGGCTCCTTCCTCAGGAGGTGTTCCGGGCATGTCCCACCGGGAGGAGGCCCCGGGAAAGACCCAGGACACACTGGAGGGACTACGTCTCCTGGCTGGCCTGGGAACGCCTCAGGGTTCCCTCGGAGGAGCTGGAGGAAGTGTCTGGGGTGCAGGAAGTCTGGGAGTCCCTGCTTAGACTGCTGCCCCCGCAACCTGGCCCCGGATAACTGGAAGAAAATGGATGGAGATGATACTGTTTAGTTACAGATTGTAGAATAAAAAGACCACACACAGCAGTTCACACAAGATATTGGCTTCAACTGTATATTTAGAGTTCGTAATAGCAACCCGACTGTGATTAGGAGTCATTACAATAATAAAAAATAAATATGTCCTGCACCTGGTTAGAGTTTATATCTGCATTTTTTGTTTGTTTTGAACCCCAAATAAAATCCAAGTTGGATTTTAAATCTTATTTCCCTCTGTGCATGGAAGGCAGAGGAAAAATGGCAGCAGAGAGAAAACTGCAGTGCCTTGTTCACATGCACACTAACATCTAATTCTTATCACATGCAAACCAAACAGTGACAATGATTTTGCTCTTTATATTTCATGCAACTCAAAAAATGTTCTCATAACCTGATTTTGAGTGTGCATGTAACTGTAGCCACTACCAGCTTAACAAAGAGCCCAGGCATTAAAAGGGTTCAAAAACAGCTTAATTTTTTAGTCATTTTAATCAGGCCTTTTTGGGAAATTCAGCTGAAATGATAAAGACCTACCCTTTGGCCAGGACACAACCCTGCACACTGCACCCACCTTGACCAATCTCATATCTTTTACACAAATCGTATATATGATTCAGTGATGGAGTAAATGAAGAGCATATCCACAGGGTTCTTTTGTCCTGTGCTGAATACAGTGCAGTGTTTGTGTGGGCGTCAAAGCAGAAACATAACACAGCAGTGATAATGGATGCGGGCAGGACCAGTCGACTCATTACATTGATCAGAAATAATTGAATTTACTCTTCAAGAATACATCCAGGTTGATTACAATTTTATGGCTACACGGTGAGCTTCATCATTAGGGAGGCATATTGGACGTCATTCTCCACTGTGCCAAGGTCAACATGGTTAGAGCTGGAGACAAGAACTTCACTAACTGCATGTAAAGGGAGGCTGTAGCTATTAAAATTAAGTGTGTTGTTTTTTTTTT
>JACN01072706.1:0-15817 GCA_000787155.1 Scartelaos histophorus | reverse complement strand
ATAATAAATAATAATAAATAATACTAAATATTACTACTACTGCTGCTTCTACTTCTGCTGCAACTAATACTACTACTACTTCTATTACTACTAGTACTGCCACGGCCACCATAACTTCTACTACTACTACCACTGTTGCTGCTCCTCCAACTACTAATACTACTACTACGGCTACTGCCACTATTACTACTATTGTTACTACTTCTACTTCTGCTACAACTAATATTACTACTACTATTTCTACTACCACTGCCACTATTACTACTACTGGTACTACTGTTATTACTGTTGCTGCTCCTGCTACTACTAATACTACTACCATTACTGTTGCTACTACTACTGCTTCTACAACTGCTACTTCTTACTCGTACTTGTATTCCAGGGGAGCTAAACTACACAAAGCGGTGGACATAGTGTGTGATGACTTTGGCGTCGTCCAGGCTCCCTTCTCTGGAGTTCTGTCTGGACCTGTGAGTCACGTGGACCCCTCCGGGATTCAGTACCACGGGGTCAAACTGTTCAGCCAGGGTAAGGCATGCTTCCTATAACGGGAGGGCATCTGGCATGAAAAACAGGCAACATTGCATTAAAACTAAGGGAAATGATTTACAATATATAACATTTCTTTAAAAGGTATATGCTATAAGGTCGTTTTGTCATCACAAACAGACCTGGAGTTGTGTTTTGTTTCATTCACACATGTTTAACACACAAATCCTGCATATTTAGGCTGAGTTCTTCTCTCAAACTAAAAAGACTGTGTTCCACCTTATGATGTCATGTGGTAATACAGGAAGTACTTGATTGAAAAGTAGACAGACTAATAATAAAGGGTTCAAACATGAATGAAACAAAACACAACTCCAGGTATGTTTTTGAAGAGGTAACAACATTTTTGTGTAATATAGGACAATTAACAAAGGAATGCAAAAAGGAATGTATAGTACTGTACAGATTTGTACATTTCAAAATAAAATACACTTAAGTGACCGATTTTTACATATGTCTTAGCAAAATGTGTTTTCCTCCAATACAGATATATTGTATAAGCAGCATTTTACTGTCAGCTAATCAAGATATAATAATCAGGAAGTGTGTGGCTAGCATGTTAGTTGTTCATTACCATATTGGGAAAACTGTGCTCTGACCTCTGAAAGTTGTGATAAGCATAAAGCAGTGGATAAATACAATGCTCAGGAAGCATAAAATAAGGCAGAAAAAAAAAACTTTGGACCACTACAAACTGTTTAACGGTTTTCCTCATTTTTAATAAGAATAGAAATAAGTTAGAGCACCTTTAACTAAAACTTGCTTTGATGATGAGTGGGAAATACACTGTAACAAATGTAATCAAAGAGAATTACACTTTCAAATAACGAAGTATGAACCCCACGTCCTTGAACACTTCACACAGCTCGTATGGATTACAAGAATAAAACATGTTAAACTCCCACATGTTGAACTTTAAAGGCCAAGTACATTTGTGTAATCTATAGCTGCAGAGCGCTGCGAGGGCGGGGCCGTGTTCTGCTATAGGTGGACGAAAAATGCACTGACTTACGAGGATTAGAGCGAGTGAGTGTTGGGACTCCATTGAACTCCCATTCACCTCTAACACAGGGAGCTGGGGCCGGGGCCGTGGCACGCTAAAGCCCATCAAAGACTGTTTCACTATCTGACCTCCAAATGAGACCGTTACGCTGCATACATGTGGGTTTGTCAATGGACTGAACCAGGGAGGACGTTGTAAGGTGGATCTGAGAGCAGTTTGGGTCAAATGGGTAAACATGAGTGTATGTTCTATGGCTGAACTGCACTGTACGCACAACTCTAGGCTAATGTTAAAGGCCTTCGTCTCTGAATTAAGATTTAAAAGTGACTAACGCCCACAGCAAAAACTGAAGGGTTATAATTTCAGGGTAAAATATTTCAAAGTTGTTTTTAACACAAAAAGTGTCATTTTAACTATTTCAAAGTTAAATGGTGGTTTAAATTGGGGGTTATTTGTCAGAGTTGATATGGTTAGTGTTAATTTGGCACCTCCCACCACTTCAAACTCTCATGGCAGAAGACCAGTTTGAACTAGTTTTGTACATAATTTCATCTTAAATTAAGTCAAATTAAAAATGAAACACCTCTGTGTGTTATCTTAATCAGGATAACCCTACAAAGTGTGATCCGCTTACTCTCAAAACATTAATAAAACTCTTGATTTTTAAGGTTAATCAGGAACTTTGGGCCAGTGTTACTTAATTAACATTTCCAAAAATGTTAAATTAACTGATTAAACTCATATAAACCCTGAGAAACTGATAAAATTGATTCTGTGAGAGTCACTCCACTTTTTGCTCTGCTCATACGACTCTTTGCTTGATTCTAACCGGCCTGTTTAAGCTCATTTGCAATAACAAAATAAAAACATTTTGTAATTTTACCTCATGCATGTACCGATATTGCATTGCTTTTATTTTAGAGATGTTTTTAATGACATTTGTGTAAGACAACCTCAGTTTTTCATTGCTTAGTCATAACCCTAACCCTAACAAATATTCAATGCTTTTTATAAAAAAAAAATAAATACAATACTATGCAGAATTGAGCTCACCATTTGGACCCGGCCCTCCACAATATTTTCTGTTTTTCATGTGGCCCCATGGAAAAAATAATATTATGCAATAGCCTACATTAATACATGATTATACCAGAGTATTCTATCACATAGGCCTGTAGGGCATTATACAGCTCTGGAAAAATATAAGAGACCACTGCTTTTTTTTTTTTTCTGAAATCAGCATCATCCGTTCCATTGCAGCGTCTGTTGAATTCCAACACAAGCTCAGCTCATTCTGCTTCTGCTTCTGCTGTGTTCATGAAGCTGTGATGTCTTATTCCACTTCTGCTGTGTTCATGAAGCTGTGATGTGACTTATTCCACCAAATCTTGATTTCTGAACTCTTCCTAAGTTATTGTGTCTTAAAATGAATCTGATCTTCTTTTCTTCACATTATTTGAGGTCTGAAAACATTGCATCTTTTTTGTTATTTTGACCATTTGTCATTTTCTGCAAATAAATGTTCTAAATGACAATATTTTTTATTTGAAATTTGGGAGAAATGTCAGTAGTTTATAGAATGAAACTAAAATGTTCATTTTACTCAGACCTATAAGGGGTAAAATCAGAGAGTGCAGTGGTGTCTTATTTGTTTTCCAGAGCTGTATATGTTTAGGTATGTATGTCCTAATAATTTGGAATATTAGTTATTATAATCCAGCAATATTGGAGGCTCAGTGACAACTCAGTGAAGCCCTCTTGCTTACACCAGTCCCCATGCTGTGGTTCTTTGACCTCCTAGAACTCGCAACTGACCGGTGATTTCCTCCGTAAATATGAAATAAAAATACAGCTTGGGTCTACTGCTCTAAACTTTGAGAATAATCTGACATGGACAGGTCTATATATTTCTATCTAATGTGTCCTTGTGCTGTTCTTGTTTCCAGTGCACTGTGTGAAGCTCCTGAACATGCGTCCATACCGGTACATGGGCTCGGTGACCAGAGGGGGCGCTGTGGGCTACACGCTCCCGCTGCAGGACCGCTTCTCTGGAATCACCTCACACATCAAACTGCAGATGTGCGACGGATCAGACCCCACCGCTTTTCTGTGAACAGCTTTACACCTCCTGTATTACACAAAACTGACTCTTGTGAGATTTAGGAGTAAGGTAGTTTAAAAACTCAGAGGAGCGCTTGTATTACCACATGACATCTTTAAAGTAGACTTATGCTGTTATTTTTATATTGTTTCTAAAATAAATAAAATAAGAAGAAATGTGTGTATATTTGCTTTTACCGACTGGTAAGATTCTGAGTTTAAAGTTGATAATTCTGATCCATCTGTGTTTCCAAACAGGTAGAAAAAAAAATTAAAATGCATGTAGTTTTTGCTTACATATTTGATTTAATTTTAGTTTAAAAAACGTTAGACATAATGGCTAAGTTATTTACATTAAAATTTGGTGTTTAGGTTCTCCAGATGATCAAATTAGAAAGCAAAATGACCCTCGGTGAGTTTGGGTTGCCAGATTCAATGGTGAAATGCAGGCCTAAACCCCAACACCTGCAGACAAGCATTAACCCAGGTTCACTTGTGGTTGTGGTACTTTTTTAAACAATACATACAGTTCTTTTAACATTCCCTATTGACAGAATGCGATTTTCCCCAAGAGAATCCATGAGCACAAGTAACGAGTATAAATGGCCACGAGATGGAGCCATTTAGTAACACACTGCAAAAAGACAGAGTTGAGGAAAATATGCTACAGATAAACTTCAAAATAAGCTCCAACTAAATAAAAGCGCTCCTTTTGTAGAATTAGATCAATTGAAGTTTGTAAAGTTAAATCTAAAGGAGTTATGACAGAATATTCTATATCCATGGGTGGAACGTCATTAAATTAAAAAAAGTACTGGATTTATGTATAAACCCTTTGAAAAACTGTAAACACAAACATTCTAAATTACAGAATTGAGGCAGCTGAAGGCAAAGCGAAACATTATGTGATTTTAATGGGAAAACTGGGATTCATTTCAGAATACCACATGATATTAAAAATCAAGGGAAATTTGACAAATGAAAATGTCTCATTTCCATATGAATGATTCAGAGCCCAGTTTAAAAACACTTACAATTGTGTTTTACATTATTTGTTTATTTGACAAGAGTTTACGATAGACACTAAGCATTTTTATAAAGGCTTTTTGAGGTTTTACTGGACAAATCCTCACAGAAATGTTGAGCCCACAACAGTTTTTTACTTCATCTACAGATGTATTACACATTTCATCATAAATTATACTTTTTGAGCAGCCCAAATACTATTTTAGGGTTATAAAACTGTATTTTTTCCATCCTTCCTAGGATTTGTAGCTCGGAAATTCAAAATATTTGCTTATTTTTTGATTATAATGTCATAAAACCATTAGTATTTAGGTCTGCTTGTCTGTTAATCATTGTAAATATATGACGTCAGCTTCATATTGCCTACATCCCAGAAGTTTGAACAACCTCTGATAGCATAAGATATGAAAGGGTCTATAAATGTTAGTAAAAGGTGCATTGTGTGACTTTTCTGCTGCTTTCTACGTGGAGATGTCCTGTTACGGTGTGGTATTAAACCTTTTTATCGTCATAGAAACCTAGTGCCGTACACGAGAATAACCTAGCCCAGTGTAAACCCATCTCTTAGTTTGCATAAATAGGTTGGGGTAAGGATGCAGTCAGCATTTGAAAAAAATGCGCCTGCGGTTTGCTGTGACGCTGGAGGAGGGTGGTCCGTGCGTGGAGCAGAATGGAGCGCGTCCGAGAGGGGAGTAGGCGAGCTGGGATAGGCTGGTAGTTCGGTCGGAGCACTCATCGGGACGGGACGTAGCGCTGTAGAAGAGAGGAGAGACGGACAGAGGAAAAAGAACAACTATTTTCGCTTCTACGTGGCCGAATGCTGCTTTGGGAACGCGAAGTGGGGATTACGCGCGGTTGTTGCATCGCTTAAAACCGGGTGCGGATGACCAAAACGCGCCACGACGCAAAGTTTCTTGGTGGGATTTGATTCGTCCCGACTACAGTTAGCTTCACAGCGGATACAAACCAAAGGACATCATGCCACGGCGCACGGTGCACGAAGTAACAGTGCAAGATGTGCAGAAGAGAAGGACGCCGAGCAAGCACTACGTAAGACAAGTTTACGCTTTACGTCTGTCGTACTTTTTTGGCATTCGTAATTTATAGTTTAGTTGAGCGATCGTGCAGCTCTTCGCCCTTTTCCTGTCGGCTAAAGTAATAACAAAGAGAGTGTCAGATTACAGGTTGGAAAGTCGGAGGATAATAATTCTCCCAGAGTGCATTTTAACCACCTTTTCAAAATAAAAGTCTGTTGTAAATAAGAGTTAGTGTTATTTACGGATGTATACAAAGCTTTTTTTATTTTTTATTTTCTCAAAATGCATCAATATTCAATAACTTTTTACATTTCACTCTTTGAATTCATATTAGGCTTAGACAAACTTTATTGATCCACAAGGGAGATTATTTGGGCACAGTATCTCACACATCAGATCAATATAATATAATAACAAAGAGTAAAAATATAAATGGTGATAAGAAATTCTAAATAAGTATAAAAAAATAAAGCAAGAGATTAGTGTCAAATAAGGAAAAATTATATAAATGTAAAAGTCAAAATAAAATAGAAAAATAAGTAATAAAACATCAAATTTCAGCTATTTACATGAGGTCACAGGAAGACAAATATTATTCTCATTTTCAACTTTAAATCCCATATTAAAATAAGTAAGTGTAGTGTTTCTTAGTAGTGTCCTGGCTTTGATTTTAGACTTGGCTTCCACTATTTAGTTTACTCTAAGTTAAGTCCAGGTTCAAAAGGCATAAGCTTGTTTAGTTTTTGTTTAACTCTTAGCTTAACTTGGTTTATAGATGATTTAACCTTGTCTGTGTTGGGTTTGTTCCTAATCTTGTTTATTTTTTTGTATTTTTCCGTTCTTACGCCAGATATTTTTCACCTTTTTCTCCGGTGCGAAAAAGGTCAAGGATTACAGCTATTGTTTCCATTGACTTGATTCATGTGACCTCTGACCCCAAGCTCCTGTGGTGTTTGTAAACTAGTCAAATGAACTAAAGCTGTTGCAACCCTGTAATTATGTGTGCATAAGCTCCGTGCTGAGCTGAGCAACATTTACAGATGTTGAGACAATGTCATGCCAACATATTTTCCATTTTAACCAAGTCAGGCCCACAACCCGAAAACTCAATGACAGCAGTTTAACCGGTGCATAAAGAGGTCAAAACAAGTCCAACCAGCAAAGAAAAAACTTTCATTAAAACTTAAAGGTGCAAGTTAAAGGTCAGATCTGTGGAGAGGCTCACTCACAGGTCTTGGTTTAAACCTGGTTCAGTCCTGGTTAGTTTTGGTTTACACCTGCTTTAGTGCTGCTTTAAACTTTGTTTAGTCCTGGTTTAGACCTGGGTTAATTAGTCCTGTTTTAGTCCTGCTTTAGTCCTGGGTTAGTCCTGATTTAGACCTGATTTAGACCTGGTTCCGACCTGGTTCGGGAAATGTCCGTTTGTCATTTTTTCCATTATTCTTTTAAACACAAAATTGAAAACTAAAAAAATGAATCATCTGTTTTTTTAATTTTAGCTTTTGTGTATGGCATTAAATCTCGGCTTTCTATCTCCATGGAGACCAAACTAGACCAAGTTACTGGTCAAAGCTATGGAAAGGCTCACTCACAGTCAGAATGCCTGTTTTTCTAGGTATTTTTGAGCTATAAAACCACCTGTAATTGGATAAATGTAAAGTAGAACTGTTTAATGTCACACTGTGGAACATTCCAGGCAGAGCAATGACGTATCCATTAGGGCTCTAACGATATAAGTCCCTCAATACGATACTGTCACGATACAATATTTATTGCGGTATTTTGTAGAAGCTTACAAAACTGTGAATATGCTACTTTCCCCTTGTCATAATCCAAATAATTAGGATTTAAAAGTGCTTTCGTTATTTAATCATATAGACTGGACTGAAGAAGAGCTAAGGATCATGGTCTATGTAGTTCTCCGTTTTTAGCTGTTGCTGCATCATAACAATGAATATAAGCAAAGGAACTTGTACTTCAATATATTGTAAAGGTTCACAATATTATTGTGAGACTTTTGGTGAAACGATATCACAATATTTCGGTTATTGTTACACCCCTAATCTCCATAGTAACAAGCAGGTGACAGAGCTTTTAACTTTGTTATAGTCGTTTCTTCAGACCATTTACTCATCACAGTTGTATCTTGAGTGAGTTGTGGATCTTTGAAACATCTTTTATCACTTCAAGAAGCAATTTTGCTGATCAAAATCCGTTTTCACCACCAGCACTCGCCCACTGCTCTGTACTTAATTTTGTTCTCCAGTTTTATGTAGGATTCAGCAGCATTGTCATTTTGACATCAGCTCCCATTGGGGACCTTAGTTTTCTATCGTGGAAGCCAGCGAACTCGTTTCTTTGCTAAACCGTTTTAGATGAATGTTGCAACAAGTTGTAACAGAATGTATGGAAGATGATTTGTTTCATCAGATTTAGAATTTTAAATACTGTTGAATTTCTCACTTTGAATTATTTTAAACTCTGAAAAAACATGTTTAAATTATTTTTATTCAGAATTTTAGTTGCTGAAAATTTAAATATACATTTTCAGAGTGCTTAAAATTTTAAAGACCTTTTCACCTTTTAAATATTCAGCACATTCAGAAAATTCAACAGTCAAAATTCACAGTGTGAAATTCACAGTGAAAAAAAATTGCAGCAAAGATCCAAGATGCCAAGCCAGAAGTAATCAATCCAAAGTGATTCGATCTAACTTGGCAACAAACAGGAAATAGTGCAGTGAAGTGATCTGATTGGTCAGAATTAGCCGCCTCAAAACCTCATCTGTGGGCGGGGCTTACACTTAAGAAATAAAAGATGAGAACAGCCAATAGGAAACAGCCTCTGTCCTCCTCACTCACAGGGTTGATTGCTTCTGCCTTGGCATCTTGGATCTTTCACTGCGAATTTTGCTCTCTGAATTTTGACTGTTGAATTTGAGGATTTGAAAATATGTGTGGTGAAGTTTTTATTTTGAATGTTTAAGCATATAGCAGACACAAGCACGAAATGTCTTCTGTCATCAGTATAAATGACGTAAATTACTTTTGAAGACTTTAACCACACTAGTATGAATGGTGCCAGCGTGGACCAGTTTAGAGCCACTGGCCCAGACAGTATTCAGACTATTCCCTTTGTGGGTTAAGTCTGGAATTTCAATTGTGCATCTTCAGCTTCGTCATGGTGCAAAGATTTACTATTCACATCACAGCGCATATCTTTGGGCGTTTTGAAACAAGACCCTTAAAGCAGCGCAGCGTAATATTGGTCGTCTTAAATTACCAAAGCAAATACGTGTGAGGATTATTGACATGTTTTCGCGTTGCGTTGTGTTTGTCGTCTCACCATGTGTTTTGTGTTAGTGTGTTCCATGTAGGGGGCAGTGGAAAAGGCCCAGCCCACTCCTAACGCAAAACTTATGTGGGGCAAGAATGTCCAAAGACAAGGAGTCACTTCAAGTTCTCCTCAAGGTCTTTAACAATTAAGCTATAGTGTGAGTGTTTAGCAGAAGAAACTTGAATTCACTTTGTTCACACAGATTTTAACGTAACAGAACCCTGACAGAACTAAAGAAGCTACTTAAAGCGGTGTATCATTTGTTCATTCATTTTTCAAAATAAAACCAAAAATAAGAAAATGAAAAAAAAAAACCAACTCTTTTCTCCATTATATCTCTTCAAAATCAAAATGAAAAAATGGATCATGATTAAGACCTGATCCAGTCCTGGACTCAGTGTTTCCTGCGGAAAATCAGTTAGTCAAGGCGGTGACTGGGGAGGGGGGGACTGAACCAGGACTGAACCAGGACTGGACCAGGACTGGACAATTAGGTATGGAGGATCATCCTGCCAGAATCGTCAAGTGTGTTCAAAGAACATTTTTTTTTTTCCAGGAGTAGTAGTTGTAATAGTAGTAGGTGTAGCAGTAGCAATGTTAGTATTAGTAGTAGTGATAGTAGTAGCATTGAAACAGTGCAGGCCATCATTTCTGAAATAAAATAAAATAAATAAAATAGATACGATGCATTATGAACCATTCAAAATATATTTAAAATGCATGGTCTTGATCTCTAGATGATTACATTACAAAATTAAGTCATATTTTTGGCAATATAACTTGGCTTTATAGCCAAGTAAAAGAAAAGTGTTTTCCAGCACTTTCTTTGTAGCAGTCCCTCAGATTCAATCAAGATGCAGAGAGCTTCAACTGGCCCCAATATTTACTAATTTACACCACATCAACCAGCACCGTGAAAACCATGAATACTTAACAGTGAAATCTAATCTACTAACATAAATAGTTAAATGTGACTAAACTAAACTTGTCCACATTTACATAAATATATACAACACAAACAAGTAGCTCACCCACTCTCTGAGGTCTAAGCATCAGAAGCCTCATTTGAGTGGAGCCCAATGCTGTGTTTGACATCACACTGGCTTAGTCCACTTCTTTATACAGTTTATGTGACAGACCGAGCACCATGAACACCTTCAACAAATACTTGTAATAAGTTCTGTGCATCAGATAGAGCTGCAAAAGTAGATTTTGGTCCAGCACCTTGTTTCTTCACTGAGAGGCTTGTTTCTTCTTGATAGGTGACCTTCTGTGTTGGTGCACTGGTGCAAGCCCAGGTCCTGGTCATTTTTGCCGTTAGTGGAGAAGATGATGGTGCACTCTGGATAGAGGCACTGGTACAGAATATAGTCCCTGTTGTTTTGTACGTTGAGATCATTAGTCGGGTCTGTGGCCTGCTGCATGTACTGGTCCCACAGTACACTGTTCTTTGGTTGATGGATGAAATGACAGGTCTGGCCAGGTGAGCCGAGACTCAGAGGGCGACGTCTCTACAGCGCCATCTACGGGATTGTAGAATCTTTATTCTACTGGATGACATCATCTTGTGTCAGGTCCAAGAGAGATAGAGTCAGTGCCAGAAACCCAGCAGGTGTGCAGTCCTGTGCATGTTGTGTTTGCATACACACCATATGCATCTCCTGTTTATGTGTGAGGAAGAGGAGGAGGACGAGGGGGAGGAGGAGGAGAAGGAGGCAACAGTTATAACCATCTGCTGTGAGTCTTATTGTTCAAGGACATACCCCCAAGTCTCCATCTGTCTCTGTTCTGTGCTGCTCTCATGAGTGATACGTGAATACTGTCTATGCTGTTAGAAGCTTCTCTAAGGAGTTATAGGAGTGTATTTTATTTGGGATGTGTACTATCAGCTGCAGGTTATGATGATTAACATATATTCCATATCCATATAACTTCCTGTTAGCGACAAGTCACTGCTTGTAGCTTCGCATTTGTAATGATTGGATGTTACAAATACAGGCTGTCATTTAGTCAAACAGTGAGGTAGTTTCAGGGATGTGGTTCTGGACAGAGCAGTGAAGTGAGCATCTGGAGCAGTCAGGTCTGTGGGTTTGTGAAAGAGCGACAGTGTCCATGGACTAACAGCACTGTTACACACGTGTGGTGTGTGTTAGTGTGTATTGTACACATACGCTGTGTTATAAGTGAGGCTGTATGTATTATTAGTGCACCTGTGTGATCAGTGCACTGTTAGTGTCTCTTCATGATCTTCATGAATGTACATTAAACATGTGTAGAGCTGTCACATAGTTTCTAGATGCACAATAATAATTATATTTACAACAATAGCACTGAAGGCTCATCTGCATAAATAAGATGTAGGACAGAGAGCACAAATCTGTGAATAAACAAATAGCGCTGTTTGTACAAAGAGGGCGTCAAATACAGCTGAATATACAAATATTAACTATGTAGGTCCAGGTCTCTAATTTGACTCTGTACACCGTTTGCTGGCTTAATATATTTGCATTTAATATGGAAGTAAAATAAATATATTTTCAATGCAGTCTATATAAAAAGTGGTGTTATTAAATTGTTATTGGCTAAATATTAATGTCCACCCCGAGTCGGATTACCTGCTCATAAAACTCACTACTGCACTTTGTTTTTATAATCTACTGCGACTGTGAGCTCCTGTGTCCAAGTAATTTCCCTTGTGGATCAATAATGTTTGTCTACCTCTAAAAGTGGGAAGATTTTTGCCATTTTTATGTAAGAAAGCTGAATAAAAAATGCCTTGTTGTATTTGTTGCAGCTTTTTAAAAAATAGGTGTTACTGGTATTATCCTGTTTTGTGTCAATGTTTCTCTTATCACAATATTTTTCCGTAGGAATAAATCATACTTCAGAATGTGTTAGCATGACAGGCCTGTGATTAAATGTTAGTATTTCACAAACCCATCTCCCCCTCGGGCTTACACGCCTCCCACTGTTGTGTATCTTTGTCCATATGTGACTTTTGGCCTGAGAGGAGTCCGCTGGGAGCTGAGCCGGGACCGGAGCCAGAGCGGCTCCTTCAAGCACAGAGCAGCAACGGGGAGGGTCTCATCAGCACCTCTGCCCCCGGGACCCCCGCCGCTGTCTCCACCTTACCTCCTCTGCACCCCAGGACCCTTCTCGCTTCATCAACTCCTACCCTAAGACCCCTCTACCATCCTCTGCCTTCTCCTCACCTTCTCTGCCTCCCAGACCCTCCTTCTTTCTCTCCTCCTACTCCCCTCCTCTGCCCTCAGACCCCTCTCCCATCTTCTGTCTCTGTCCCCTCACCTCCTCTGACCCCAGACACTCCTCCACTTTCTCCTCCTCCTCCTCTGACCCCCAGACCCTCCTCATTTTCTATGCTTCCAAGACCTTGCCTCTCTGTCTCCTCCTCATCTCCTCTGACCTTCAGACTCTCCTCCACTTTCTCCTCCTACTCACTTCTTCTTGCCTCCAGACTCTCCTCCACTTTCTCCTTTTTGTCACCTCCTTTAACCCCCTAGACCCCATCCATCCTTTTCACCTCCTTTGACCCCCAGACCTCACCTCTCTGTCTCCTCTTTACCTCCTCTAACCCGAAGTCCCTCCTCTGTCTCCTCCTCCTCCTCACCTCCTCTGACCCCTAGACTCTTCTCCCATCCTCTGTCTCCTCCCTTCTGGCCTCCTCTGACTCCCAGACCCTCCCCCACCGTCTTCTCCTTCTCACCTCCTTTGATCTCCAGAACTCACCTCTCTGTCTCCTCCTCTTTACCTCCTCTAACTGGAAGACCCTCCTCCTCACCTCCTCTGACCCCCAGACCCACCTCCTCTGTCCCAAAGACCCTCCTCCCTCTCGCCTCCTCTGACCCCCAGTCCTCGCCTCTCCGTCTCCTTCTCTTTACCTAATCTAACCCCCAGACTCCATCCTCTGTCTCTTCCTTCTCACCTCCTTTGACCTCGCCTCTCTGTCTCCTCCACTTTACCTCCTCTAACCCGAAGACCCTCCTCCTTTGACCCCCAGACCTTTCTTCTCGATCTCCTCATCTCCTCTGACCTCCAGACCCCTCTTTTCTCCTCCTCTTCACCTCTTCTAACTCCAAGACCTTCTCCACCGTCTCCTCCTCTTTACCTCCAGACCCTTCTCCACTTTCCCACCCTCCTCCTCGTCACCTCCTCTGACCTCCAGACCCCTCTCCCATCCTCTGTCTCCTCCATCTCACCTCCTTTGACCCCCAGACCTCGCCTCTGTCTCCTCCTCTTTACCTCCTCTAACCCGAAGTCCCCCCTCCTCCATCTCCTCCTCTGACCCCCAGACTCCCTCCCTCCTCGGTCTCTTCGCCCGAGGGACCAAAAATGTGTTTGTTTGGGTTTTGACTGCTCGATCCTTCAGATAATCAGGAGAAATGCCTTTGCCTGGAATAGCCTCAGTCTAGTTTGCAGTATGTTGATGTTATCCACAGCAAATATCCCACATTCAAATCGTATACATTTAGAGTACTTGTACAAGCAGTTCCTGGTAGGCCTGTCACAATAATTACTAGATCTTATTACTTATCATTCAATATGTGTCACATGGAACATTCACTTCGTAATATTGATATTTATAGTGACAACTTTTTCTTTTTACTCGGGGGAAAGTTTTGGGTATTTTTCAGTTCTATGATTAGATTTGTGCATAGGTGGTTGTAGGTGGCTTTATGACTCATTGGGTACAAACATAAGACTAAAGTGTTTCGTTTCTGTTTATTTTCCAGGTGTACATTATTAAAGTCTTGTGGAGCGATGGCAGCACGGACACAATTTACAGACGCTACAGCAAGTTCTTCGACCTCCAGGTAAAAGCTCACAAACAAGGATTTCCAAAACACACACTCGTACTTCTAGCAGGGACACCTCTCCACAGATCTGACCTATTACTAGGGCCAGTAGTGTCGTTTGCTCCAAGTTCAAATCCAATTTTGATATTAAAGAATAGACTCCATACATACATACTAATGCCATGATGATAAAAAATGGTTCTTTAGATAATAGAATGTAATTTTTAACACTAAATCAGTACTTTCTTTCATATTATCAAGTGGTTTAATATTTCAGGTGGGTTCCATAGTGGTCCATGCTCTCTGTGCTAATATACAAGATCATTCTAAAGCTGCTCAATAAATATTAATTTCTGTCCTGAAAATGTGACTTTTTTAATATCCATAACTGCTCAAATCTTGTTTTGATACTATGATATCAGTTAGCATCTGATTTCCCAAAAAGTTGAGAACCCTAGTCCAGGAAAGTTCAGTTGTTCCTCTTTATTGGCCCATTCTCACTGTATTCTATACTGAATGGGGAATGTAGATGACCACACCGGTGACCACATATATGCATGAATCATCCCTGGACGTCACACTAGACAGGCCTCGTGCAAAGGGGAATCTCGTCTTCCTCTTTTTTCTCGCCGTAACAGAGCTGACTCCACCATTTAAACCCCTGAAAGCGCCGTGTCTCCGAGTGCAAACACGGGCAACCAGTTTGTCCATATTACATCCAGACCAGTCCTGCAGCAGACCGTAATCCAATTAGGAAGCTTTTAATTGATTAGGATAGCCAGAGCATGAGCCATGAGTGACGCAGTGATCAATGAGAGTTATATGTTTCTTGGAACTACAAAGTACACAGTGAAAACTAATGATTTTAGCGTTATCTAACCTTACAGAATTAAGACAGTGTAATCCCCCTTTCGTCCAGGAGCGTTTCAGTGTAGAGATGGTTTCAACGGTGGTCATCTGGACACTGTTTTTTTGCAGTAAAGATGTTAAAACGGCTTCTGGATGGGAAACGCCATTGATTTTAAAAACAATGTCCAGATGACTACTCCTGAAATAATCTGTACCTAAAGATTTAAGATAAGTCACCAGTCCCGCCCGGTAACATTTGTACCAGTAGGTCTTGGTACCCTTAAAACAGTGCGAGTGCAGTGCCAGAAAAAGTTCAAATACATCTTGCACCAAAAAAACATAGACTGTAAATAAATGGATAAAGCTAACCCGCTAACAGCTGTGTTTCAAATAGGAAATGAGCATGGCCGCACTTCCACCTCCTTCGACCCTAGCTCCAATTCCCTTTATCATGAAAAAACATTACAGCTATCTCTGTAACCACTGCTGTCCGGCTCCTTATTTTGGTTTTTAAATGTTTGTGTTGATGATCCCAGTGTTTTTATTTTGCTATTTTGTACGTAAATCAAAATATGGACATTAATAACAGACTACTTAGGCACCTCACTCCAAATTGGCTCTTTGTTTGTTGTGATACTCATGGAATTCCTTATGGTATAGGGTAGGGTGACCGGATTTTCACGAGTGCGTAATTAAGGAAAACTGTCAGTCAATATGGGCACATTTTCTTCATGTTCTGGTAATTTTTAAGCAGCTTCTTTGTATTTTACCAAAACAAATGTTAATACGCATTTCTTTGCATTTTGGTCATTTCAAAGCAGCTTTTTTGCATTTTACCAAAACAAATGTTAATATGCGCCCCTCTTTACTGTTGGCAGGTATAAAATGGGTCACACATTTTTTATATAAAACTGGGACAAATTGATGGTTTTGGATAAATCTGCAGGGACAGGGGACACAGGGCTCAAAACTAGGACTGTTTTGTGTATTTTACCTAAAGAAATGTCAATATACACTCGTCTTTACTCTTGGCAGGTATAAAATCAGTCAAAAATAGGGACACCAGGGACGTTATATGTATAAAACTGAAACAAATCAATGGT
>KN496238.1:546-13606 GCA_000787155.1 Scartelaos histophorus | reverse complement strand
TGCAAAGATGGTCGGCTCAAGATTAACGTTAATATAAAGTGACTTAGGTTTAACAACTGGGTCCAATCCATGTAGGTGACATTGCCCCAGAACAATCTTATTATATAAAAGGGGGTGAGGGATAAGTGTAGCGTCTAGTGGCGACTGTGATCTCCGGAGTTTTGTGATCACACTGTACTGGCCTCATTAACGCAAGAGGTGTGTGTGTGTGTGTGTTGCTCTTTGAAACATTGAGATGCTAAACTCCTAATGACCTCCACACCTGGTTAAAGTCTCAAAGTGTTCACTAGGAGGATGTTGCCACGGTGATGTCGCTCTGTATTTGCGTAAAGTTGACGTCAGTTCAATCCCGTTACGCTCTGGTGGCCTGAATCGTCCTCCCGCTCCGGCTGCAGAGGAAATCTCTCTCCACTTTAAGCCGGACGTAAACTCTGCGATATTTTCAGTCGTTTCGCTCAGGCTCAGCTCAAACTGTACGAACAAAATCCCAGGGTTTAAAAGTTCACAGACGACAAGTTATGTTCTCACACTTTACAAACTACTTCAATGGTGCGAAACCCTTACGAGACGCGATTGGATTTCAGTTTAGATAGTCTGTGTTTGCCGATAGGGAGCTGGTCGTGAGGTATTTATCAGTTCAGAATCAGAATGCAGTGGTACCTTGTTTATCGCAATGGTTACGTTCCCAAAAATAACCCGTAATAGGTAAATCTGCACAGTGGTCAGCTTTACCTTTCACGATTATTATATATGTTTTAAGTCTGTAAAACCCCTCATCACACACTTCTCAGGAATGAACATTTTCTCACATTCTTTCTTGTTTAAACTCTCTCAAAGTTCAAACCTCAGTAGCGATCTACCCGGGTCTGACTGCGGGGAAAAATTCAAGGGTCGTCCAAACATAAAGCTCTTCACAGCTCCGCTTCTAGCAATCGAACCTTATGCACATTTGGCTGAACACATTCTGTACAGTACAGGAGACCTGGGCAAGAGGAGATTGATTGACAGTGTCTACATTCAGGAAGCAAAAAAGAAAAATTGTACGTTAAAATGAAAATATAATCTTCGAAACAACGAGGCCGCGAAAGGTGAACGAGGGACAACTGGAAATAAATACACAGAAACGAAACACTTCACCCAGGCCCGGGTCAACAGCAGCACAAATAATAATAAAAGGAATAAACATCTTACGTCAAATACAGTCTTAAAAACAGCCCCCTGCGGTCCCCATTTTCCAAAGTGATTTCCAAATCAGTGCGTTTTGTAAGGTACACAGTTCTCGTTATCCATGTATACTACATGACGCACAATCCAAAAAAAACAGTCCCACGAGTGAAAAATCAGCTAAAAAAGGGCCAAAAATCGCCCGGTTTTAGTCCTCCAGACCCTCCTCACTCTCTTCTTTAGCCGTCTTAACCCTAATATTCAAATCTTTTACTGATAATGATTGTAATGGGTTCTATTCACACTTCTGTCACAAACCAGGAAGGGCAACATCCAGTGTAGTTCCGACATTGGGCTGTTTGGAATCGTCTTGGATTTGACGCCCTTGTTTCTTCTAATCGCATGTACCCAGTGCCCTCAGAGTTGTGCGTCAGTGGGGAAATGATGAAAACTGAGGTATGGTCGAAATTGTTGGTTAACCGAACATAACGGAATGCTACGATGACACGGAGATGAAGAAAACTGGGACAATTTCTCATTTTTCCTCAATTTTGTCACCAGAAATCCAGTTGTTTTGAGCCTAAAATGCTTCTCTGATGTGAACGGTCACTCCCTAAACTACATCAGCCCCTGAACTATATGTTCCTCCTGTATTTTGAAATGAAAGCTATGTTTAGTGTTTAGCATGTTAAAATCCCCAGCTGTGTTTCGTAATTTCGACCTCTCAGATTGCAATTTTGTTCGCGACAAGTATTTACATCGTACCATAAATACACCGTCTGCGGGCGTTATGAAAGACTTACTCTTTGTGCGTTCCTGAAAGCTCTCCGCTCCTTTCATGTCAATTTAAATTCATAAAGGGATTATGCATGTGAACAGATTTACATGAATTATAATATCTAAAGATGGAACAGGATTACTCGATGCCTAATTTGTCTCCAGACTCGATCACTTGTGAAGGAAGAAAAAACAGATGCACTAATTTAGAACTCACAAGTCCTGTTTTTCAATAGAAGTGCAGATAATTAAATCTGTTCTTTTGCTTTCAGTTCTAGCAATGCCTCAAACTTAAAACTTCCATTAAATACTCAGATTCAGAGATGTTCTTCATATTATTCATTTGGGAATAGTGGTGTCACATGTCAAAAAAACTAAACAAACACAGCACATTTCTTCAAAAGTCATAATTTTCCAGCTCTGGTGTTTGACGCCTCCACACTCACATGCTTGAAACGTGTTGCAGAAGTGTTCGACTCTACTCCATAGAGATGGCAAATAGTAAATGTTCACATTTATATATAGCACATTTCCACCATCACAGCACTCAAAGTCATGCTTTTACAACAAGCTCCTTTGGGACAGATTATTTGTCTGGTTTGACTGCAGAATTATGCACAGAATTTCCTCTTTTACCATCTCCATACTGGCACAATAGTACCTCCTTTAATTTTACTATACGGTCTTATAGTACTTAAGATAAAAACAAGGCTATATTTGAACAAAGTGAATGTCAAATTTGTATTCAGTTTTTCATTAAAAAAAAACATATGTGTCCCCAGATACTAGGAAATCCAAACACTGATACTGAATACTGTTTTCATTCATCACAAGACCAGCCAATCAGAAATCAGAACCACAGTCTCACGAGTCTCGTTTGTGTTGCCAGTTTCAATGCTGAAATCCAGTTGGTTTATACCTGAAATGCTTCTCTGATCTATGGTCACTCCTTAAACCCCAGTATCTGCAGCCAAGCGTGACTCAGTGCTTGTGCAACCTGTGCAGCTTAGAGGGAATTCTGAAGGTTCTGAGCTTTCACATGAGGCCTGAACATAAACTGAGAATGAGACAAACCTGTATGTGTCTCTGTCTGCAGATTATAACACTGGCCACACAGGTTCAGGTGTGATTGCAGTTCCATTTTTAAAAAACGCAGAGCACAGGCTACTTAAAGTTCCTTTCATGTATATATTTTATTGCACAATATGACAACTGTTATTTTATAGATAATTTTAATCATCAAAACTTGTTCAGAACTGAATTGAAACCAGAAATTAATCCAATCTGACTCATTCATTTGAAAATCCTGCTAATTTGTGCATCTGGATGTCTGCACAAGTATCGAACACGTGCATGTGACATAAAAGCAGAATAATCAACTGCAGTGATTTTGACATAACGTCATGTGAAGCCTTCTGTCCATGTTCTACAGACAGCAAGTGTAATTGGTCCCAAGTGGATGTTGATTTTTTGCCCTTACAGTGAACAGTCAGGCTCATTACGAGGCACAAAAACACTGGTGCAATGAAAGACCCATGATGCAACACCACAAAGAGCTGGGCAAGGTGTTCAAAGAATTTAGCGTTAGTAAGAAACTGTATGTTGCGTTCAATTCCCATGGATTAACATTTTAACATTCATTCTTTTACTGCATACTGTTTTTAAAATAATGGATTATGTGTCAGAGCTTTTCATAGCTCTATTGTATAAAACGGTTGATTGCACAAATCACCATTTCCAAGTTCCCATGTGTCCAAGTATCCCATTTTACTGTTTTGCGTGTCCATCTTGGAGAAAAACATGAACGCCAAACGCAAAGCTGTTGTTGTTCATCTTCTGTTAGCGACACCCGATAAAAGAAGTGTTTGTTCAGTATTGACCTCACCACAACATTAAGAACCATCTTGGATTCTGTCTCGGAAACTTCGCTCTGTCTACTCTCCTTTGACGAGTTCCAAGTCGGGCAGTTGGAGGAAAAGGAGCGTTCAGATCAGAGAGGCATTTTAGGTTTAAAACAACTGGATTTCTGGCGGGTTCTAGTCTGACAAAATTGAGGAAAAATTAGAAAATGTCCCAGTTTTCTTCATCTCCGTGTCATCGTAGCATTCCGTTATGTTCGGTTAACCAACAATTTCGACCATACCTCAGTTTTCATCATTTCCCCACTGACGCACAACTCCGAGCGCACTGGGTACATGCGATTAGAAGAAACGAGGGCGTCAAATCCAAGATGATTCCAAACAGCCCAGTGTCGGAACTAAAGGGGAGAGTGAGAGCAACGCCCACCGAGTCAGAAGGACAATCGAACACAGGGTCTGTCTGTCTGGCCGCCCTTAGACTATGATTGGCCACTTGGTTTACGTTCTGGACTCTGATTGGTTGCTGCTGTGTGGATGCTGGTTGGACAAAAACCTTGCTCCATGTCCAGTCTCAAAGATCCAATCAACAGGCATAAACTTGAAAGAACTTCTCCCGGTTTTCTTCTGGATCACTCCAAGACAGGTTTGTCACTGCATCCATTACTTTTACTACCCACCCTTAGACTATGATAGGCCACTTGGCTTATGTTCTGGACGTTACGTACGTCTCAAAGATCCAATCTATAGGCTTAAACTTTAAAGAATTTCTCCCAGTTTTCTTCTAGATCACTCCAAGACATGTTTGTCACTGCATCCATTATGTCCATTACTTTTACTAATAAATGCAACTTTATGTGATTATCTTTGCTTTTAATGGTTCCTTTCATCAAAACAGACGTGGAGTTGTGTTGTTTCATTCACACATGTTTAACTCAAACTCTGCAGATTTAGGATGAGCTCTTCTCTCAAACAGAAAACACTCCACAAATTTCCACTTTGTAACGTCATGTGGTATCACAGCCAAGCACCTTTCCTTGGGTTTATTATAACACAGTTGGTGACTTATTTGGATAAAAACTTAATTTCATTTTTCCTGTATTAAAAACGTGAACAACAGATCTACTTCATTTTAAACCGCTTGCAATTATTACAACCTGCAGTGAGTTTTACTGTGGAAATCTTATCTCAAATTGCAATGAAGCCCAACAGTTTTTCTCATATAGTTAAAAGAAAAATGCAAATATTAAAGTTGTATTGGGTAAATTTTCTGATGGAAGATTCGTCACCTGCTTGTTTCTAATGGATTTCTCAATGCTCTGACTGGAGTGTTCCACAGTATCAATTACAGGTGTTTTTATAGCTCAAAAATACCTAGAAAAACAGACATTCTGAGGTTTCTGTGGTCGCCTTTTCACAGATCTGACCTGTAACTTGGTCTGGTTTGGTCTCCATGAAGATAGAAAGGTTGAATACCATACTGAGAAACACTCTAGACTAGCAATAACAATAACACTAGCAATAACGTCCATGGAGAAAAGCATTAGCTGGACATTGCAGAGGCTAACCTGCTACGTCCTAACTAACTGCAAACTTTAAAGTCCAAAAAGCCCACAACAGGCAATTTTTAAATAAAATAATGTGTCTTGTGCTCATTGGTCACCACGTCACTGAGAAAGCTTTCAAACTTTATTTAATTTTATTTTTTCAGTTTACGTCGAGGGTAGGCTGTCCTTGTAGATCTCCAAAAAGAATCACAATTACATTTTTCCAGATTGTGCAGCCGTAGTATAAAAACTTGAGTGATATTCAGACAAGTATTTAGACTCCGCCAGCTAATCCCATTGTTCCATCTGAAATAGAGTCATATATTTGCATCTGCCTCTCCCACATGCTCAAACTGCCACCATTAACTCGGATGACTGTGTCCTGTAATGAAGACACAGTATGTACTCAGGCTAATCTCCCTAAAGCTGAAATATTACACTGCTCTGATGAGATCGATAACAAATATGAAGGCCTGCTGTTTGGACTTTATGGAGGACGCGTTTTTTTCTGTTCAAAAACTGTGAGGATTATTAATGCCGAAGTTCAAATTGTACTTTTGTATTGATTTTTGATCCAGAGACTGCGTTTTCTGTTTACATGCAAATGCCTTTTTAAATATGTAATCAATATTTATTTTACAATTCGTCACGTAAATGCACACGCTGTAGAGATTAGTCCCTTGAGCCCATCGAAAACAAATCAGAAGTGTGAAATTATTAAAGCCTGTACCTGATTTATTTATAGTTTTTCAAAGGGTTTATATAAAACCATCTTGTGAAAAAAAATAAATAAAAATGTTCTAAATTCTGGAATGGAGGTGATTTTAATGGGAAATTATTATTATAGATTATTAGGAACGCCTGTTCAATTTCTCCTTAAGGCAATTATCTAATCAACCATCACATGGCAATTGCTTCAGTGCATTTAGGGGTGTGGTCCTGGTCAAGACTCTTGAACTCCAAGCTGAATGTCAGAATGGGAAAGAAAGGTGATTTAAGCTATTTTGAGCGTGGCATGGTTGTTGGTGCCAGACGAGTCGGTATACGAGTATTTCACAATCTGTTCAGTTACTGGGATTTTCACGCACAAGCATCTCTAGGGTTTACAAAGAATGGTGTGAAAAGGGAAAAACATCCAGTATGCAGCAGTCCTGTGGGCGAAAATGCCTTGTTGATGCTGGAGGTCAGAAGAGAATGGGCCGACTGATTCAGCTGATAGAAAAGCAACGTTGACTGAAATAATCTATCGTTACAACCAAGGAAAGCAGCAAAGCATTTGTGAAGCCACAACACGCACAACCTTGAGGCGGATGGGCTACAACAGCAGAAGACCCCACCGGTACCACTCATCTCCACTACAAATAGGAAGAAGAGGCTACAATTTGCACGAGCACACCAAAATTGTACAGTTGAACACTGGAAAAATGTTGCCTGGTCTGATGAGTCTCGATTTCTGTTGAGACATTCAAATGGTAGAGTCAGAATTTGGCATAAACAGAATGAGAACATGGATCCATCAGGCCTTGTTCCCACTGTGCAGGCTGGTGGTGGTGGTGGTGTAATGGTGTGGGGGATGTTTTCTTGGCACACTTTAGGTCCCTTAGTGCCAATTGGGCATCGTTTAAATGCCACGGGCGACCTGAACATTGTTTCTGACCATGTCCATCCCTTCATGACCACCGTGTACCCATCCTCTGATGGCTACTTCATATCTCATATTATCTCATACTCATATTTCCAAAAATGAATGGGTGGTCCCAAAGTAAGGCCATCCAGTGAGATCAGCCCACTCTACAAAAAAAATAATAAAAAATGTTAGATTTACATTTTTAATGAAGTAAATTATCCTAGAAAACAAGTTGGCTCCACATCTCTGCACAGGACTTGTAAATATAACTAACAAACTCTTAATACAACAAGCAGCAGCTTTTTCTTTGCATTGAAAATGACGTTTTCAGATACAGGTTATCGCGCATGTGTCCTGAAAACCATCTGTCCAAGCTCTTGGAAATAAAGTACATTGATAAGCAGAAGTTTCCTGTCCAGAAGTAATTTAGCTCTAATGCGTCAGTATTTAGACCCTTGTCTGCTTCAGTTACACCATCGCTAGAATGAATCTCCTAGAATCGTAATCCCAGCGCGCCCGAGAGTCAGTTGCACTAGAAGCGTAGGGAGTTTGACTGATGACCCAACAGCCAATAGAAAACGCGGTAGCCTCCTTTTCTATTGGCTGGTCCAGAGTTGATTAATTTTCATTCTTTATTCTTTTCTTCTGGTCATCATAATTACAAGGCTACTGCCTGTCTAATTCTATCATTGACAATTTGAAACAAAAAAATTCCTCCCTACAACCTTTAAGTTGGTGAATCCAGAAGTGCTCCCATTTTGACAGGAGCATTTCCAGATTCCCACAGATTTTCACATGTTCAGTTCCATTATATATGATGGTGCTGCAGTACGTGTTTTCAAAGCAGAGCATCGGAGCACCGTCAAATGTAAAAACATGAACTATCCTGCGGCAGCTGATTTTGCAGAGTTCAACCATCCCATCTCTTCCTTAAGCTATATTGGTATTGAACATGTAAAAGTGTCCCCTGGGAATCTGGAAATGAGAAAGAGCATTTTTGGACTCATTTACTTAAGACTTTTTCTCCCCCTGGACTTAATGTAGATTTTAATGTAGATAATTGTTGTATATTTTTATGTAACTTCCTTGTTGTAGACTAGGCTGATCTCACTGGGTGATCTCACTTTGTGACCTTCCATTCGTTGATGGGAATATGAGCACCTGGGCTGGAAACCATTTTGTGTATTGTGGTTTAAAGAAAGAAAAATGATTCGATGAAGGCTTTTTGCCGAAAAGCTTTTGGAGATTGGTCATCTGAGAGTGCTGTGCCTTTTTTCACTTTCACTTCTTTTACAAGATTTTTGGTGTACTTTTTCTGTTCAATATATTGTTTTCAGCCAATATAGCATTTTCGAAACAATAAAAGGTTACATGGTGAGCGAAATATCTTGCGTGTTAGAAGTTAATACCCCGTAGAAGTAAAATAACCCTTAAGAATCGTGGAAAAACAACTACCTGACACTATCCCAGACACTTTATTCCCTGTCATGGTGATTTAAACTCGAACTAAAACATGTTCCGGACTCGTGGTTTGAAATCAGTTACAGTTACGGCATCATACACATTTTATTAATAGATACTGAGCAAAGACCACAGTTCAAAGGCCCCAAATCACACTATTTTCTTGTTTCCTTGTCACAAACATAGCTGGAGTTTTGCTTCATGTTTTGCTTCATTAACGCAAAAACCTGTATATTTCTTCTTGACATCACAAGGTGGAATCGAGCATTTTGAGCTTTTCAGGCACAGACAGATTAATAATGTAGGGTTACTTAAACATGTGTGAATGAAACAAAACAACTCCAGGTCTTTCTTTGTTGAGGTAACATTAAAACATGGCTTAAATCTCACAAGAGTCAGTTCTGTGTAATATAAGACCTTTAAAAGTCTACCTATCCTCTCTCATTGTAAAAAAGCGGCTTGATTCGCAGAGGGCACCACATAAAGCGCAGCGTAACTGTTCTCCGACGGTAATGAGGAGAAGAATTATTCATCCATACACCCCTTTTCTTCCCAATTGTCGTTTGCATAAAATAGCTACAAGAACAAGGACCAAGGAGTAACCTTAGAGAGGCTTTGATCTTGAACCAAAAGTCAGATTCATGTGACGACTGCAGATGTTTCCCGGTGATCTTCAGACGGAGTCGAGACGTCTCATTTGAATATTTTGTGACAAAGTTTGGAGGGAAGTGTAGGGATGACATTCTCAACTTTATTCATCAGTGTTATGGAGGCGCACTGCAAGGAAGAATCATGTTCAAATGTTCAAATGCTAAAGATTCAAACCTCTTCATCTGCAAAAGAAAGACAAATATATATACGGTATGTCAGAAACACAGGTTTGAACAACAAGCCTTGGAATCCTTATTTTCAGACAGTGAAAAGGGGTATTTAAAAAAAGTATTTAAATCCACTGTCATCCCAAAGCGACATAAAGCCACGCACACAACTCTTACAAGTTTGCCTTCCTGTTTACCTGTTCTGTCCCTGTGTTTGTTGCACTGTGAGCCCAGATTTAGAACTCATGTTTGGATTTGAAGGCAGCTCAGTCCTGGTGAATTTAAGAGCGAGCTGTGGCTGTGACTTCGGCTTTTATTAAACTAGCTGCTTGTTCATAAGAAGCACCTTTAAAGAGAATGAGATCAAGTCCAAATCCAGATGACCTAGAATATTAAACATTCAAAACCATTTTCAAATAGTGATTTTATCTTTTAGTGTTTCTACTGTGTTGGGCATTCCCCCAATTTTTCTCCCCTAGCCTCATGTCATGGTGCAGTGCAGGAGAACATTTAACGACCTCAATCGTGATTGGCTCTTGTGGTACTCCTGATACTCGCGGTCGGATTTCCAAATATGGAGCCTGGCTCCATGTCCAGTCCCCCCCATGCATTTTGTATTGTATTGTATGTTTGTATTGCACAGTTGGGATCCAGGTCCAATTTTGATTCTTCTACATGAGAGGAATTGACAAATAAAGGCCTTTACTCATTAAAGAAAATGTGTGGCAAGCTGTATTGATGCAAGGTTTCGTTTTTCAAACTCGAGAGAATCCATCTTGGAAAGCTCCCTGTTGATCCATTTGTGCCCACACAATTTCTGATGCGGAACAAAAAGCCTATATTTCCTGGCAAGCAAGTGGAAAAACCATTAGAGATGATGCTACAAATGTATTAAGGCAAAAACAATATTGTTTTAATATTGAAGCGTGTCAATTGGCTGCTGTGACTGGCTAAACCTCCGCGGTGAGTCCCTCTTTCTGAACCGTAGCAACAGGTGAAATGATAATGGGTAAAATTCAGAAAAATTAAATGTGCAGCGCAAAGCTCGTCCTCACACTGTTTCATATTTGTCTCATAAATCATAATCATTAAACACATGCGATGTTCCATGGTGCGTCTTAAGGCACTGTCACACTTTGACGATTTAGCCAGCGTATGCCCAACGTATGAAAAATTTGACAAATACGCTGACATACATCAGATAAGTTAAAGGTAAGTTTAGTATAAGTTATGAGCACACTGAAGCAGGCTGGCATACGTCCATATACGGCAAGGTCTTCAAAAGATTTGTAAAAGAAGGCTGAAAATTTCTGGCCTATGTCACCATATGCTTATACATCCTGCATACGTGGATCATAAGTTGTAGGTAAGTTCTGCGATCGGTGAGACACGTTCACACGAGCTAATTTTAAGTTCCTCATAAATCAAACCAAATATGTTGATATAATGTCTAGATTATAAGTAACTAGCTTTGAACCTGTGTGTAATTTATATCAAAATATAACTATGACTTTGCAGATGTATTGGATATGTTCTGATGATCACAACTTACTGAATGTGTTTCTATCTTAGAGTTACTGTATAATGGTGTATTGGCTTTGCAGTTATGAATCATTAAGTGTTTTATTGGTGACGACATGTGCACGTTGGTGATACGCTGACGTGCACTGTGCATAAATTCTACTGTCACTGGGCGTAAGTTGTGGACACTGGCAACACTCTAAGCATAAGTTGGTATAAGTTGTATATAAGTTATCAAACTGTTCTATGTAAGTTACTAATAAGTTTTATATACTCCTAACTTGTTATGAATACACAATGTAGACGCCAAAAACTGAAAAAAACCCCAAAACAAAACATTGATACTTGAGCGTATGCCAGGGTTTAAGGGAAATTCTGGTACGTGTCAGCTTTTCAGGAGGCGATGAAAACAAGAGTCCGGAAATCCAAATGCAACTTAATATAATATTTATTTGGTTTAGGCAGAAAATACAGGTTCACCTCTGGGGACTGTCCAGTTACATCTCTGAATCCCCCTGCTGCAGCCACACGTTTATACTGTCATTTTGGCTTTCATCAGCTTTCTTTACTTGACTTGGATTCCATATTTGGTATGGTTTACAGCTTGGACTTAAATAGCATGAACACCCCAGTCTCCCTTGTGTCAGCTTTTCACTGAAGTCATCTCTGCAGCCGCCCCGTCTCTGCAGCCGCCCCGTCTGCAGCCACCCCGTCTCTGTAGCCCAAAAAGTGTACGGATAGTTATGTTGCATACAGGAGCTTGAACATAAATAGCATGAACAAACCAGTCTTTGACCTGTACATTAATGGAGTTCTCTGGACAGCTGCAGTCTGCTCCAAACACAAACATCCCAAGTTTCACTTATGTCAGCTTTAAGGTGAAGTAAACTGGCTGCATGTATTTTAACCCCTGTCTCTGCATGTCTGTGTCGCTCTAAATGCTGCCTCTTTGTCTAAGAACACACAGATTATGAAATTAGGAAGACTCTTTCGAAGAACACAGATTATAAAGATATTAACAAGAAATCATTCCTCACACTCCTTAACACAAAAGTCACTGGTCACACTTAGACAAACTTTACTGACGCACAAGAGAAATTACAAGTTCACAGAAGCTCAGACATCAAAATAACGAGAAAAAAAATGCATAGTACCTGTCAGACATCAGCTTTCTTTACATGACTTGGATTCCGTGTTTGGTATGGTTTACAGCTTGATTTTAAATAACATGTACACCCCAGTCTTTTAAACTGTACATATATGGCCCTTCTCTCTGGTCCACTGTACCTATATCCATGTTTCCCCTTGTTTTAGCCTTTCATTGAAGCAACAGGCTCCATGTATTTTTAACCTGTCTCACATGTCGCATGCAGACTCTTTGTCTAGAAACACACAGATTATGAAATCATGCAAACTCTTTCAAAGAACACACAGATTATAAAGATATTGTTCCCACAATTGATTATTAAGATATTATTCCCACACACGTCAACATACGCAGGCTAAATTGTCAAGGTGCGACAGGGTCTATAGTGTCAATTTACTTTTATTTTTATCTGGACATTGTGAAATTGTGTAACTGCTTGATCACAAGTATGACACCTTTCTAAATTGGCCAACGCGATCCAAGAAAAACATTTGAATTCTCACCAAAAGCAGCCATAGCCTTGATCAGAGGGTTCAGTGTTTGTCCGCGAACCGCAGGACTCCAGCTTTGAACCTCGTCTGACCAGATTTCCTCAGCCTACGACACCGCGGAAAAAGTTTGGGATTAACAACAGACTCCAAACACACTGCACATCAAAAAGACCCCTCGGCGGCGCAGCCTGGAGCGGGGCCTCGTTCCTCCCAGTATCTCCAGACTTCTATACCATACTTACTGTACTGTTATGTACCAGACCTTTCATAATTACTACCCACTGCTGAAAAACCACGTCTCCACTTGTGCTGATGTTTGCTTTCCCCCACTCCCCCGCTGCTTCCAACCTCATTAAAAGTTTCAGCGTTCCTCCTCCCCGCTCGGCCCCTCCATCTGTCCTTTCCCGACGTCCCTCCAATCTGTCTGGGCTGACCTCTGACCTTTCGATACTTTAATAAATAACAATAATTGCATCCATCAGCTCGCACATAAACAGGGGAGTCTGCAGGGAGCGTTCTCCGGATAAATAATGAACAGGTTCTGAGAGAGGAGGCGGGGGCTGGATGTGCTTCCATGTGTTGGCACCGTGAAAAGGACTTTGTATGTTAGTCCGGGCCAGAGGTAAAGACGTGGCGGTGGGTAAGGCTGTG
>JACN01002858.1:0-12261 GCA_000787155.1 Scartelaos histophorus | reverse complement strand
ATTACATTTAAAACATCATAACACAAGTACACACAGTAACACAGTATGTAAGTAAGTAGCATATCCATGTGACAGATTACAAGATTAATTCTGTATAACTTCTATGGTGGAGGGTTCGCTATCTGCTTGTCTCTCCGGCGATGTTATTTCTTTGCCTGGAATGTCCCACAGTAGAGCATTAAAAATATCTCACTCATATTGGTTCAATTATAGGTGTTTTAAAGCTCACAAATACATCAAAAACAATAATTCTTACCACGTCCGGGCTTGCTTCTCCATAGATCTGACCATTAGCCTGTCTCCATTGTGATTTCCAAGTTTATTTCCATACTGATTGAACATTTCCATGGAGACAAGTGGGTGGAAGAGGTTACACAGTGCACCTTTAAATTCAGAATTGGCATGATTAATAACTTTTTTTTGTTTTTTATTCACAATATTTATTTAAATGCGCACTATGTAATTGCTTGTCTCCATGGAGATGTCATTGCTTTGCTTTGAATGTTCCACAGTATGCCATTAAACTTATCTATCTGGCTTTTATTCACTTACAGGTCTTTTTATTTCACAAAAATACATTGAAAAACATGCAATCTTACCGTGAGAAGAGTCGCCGTTCTCCAGATCTGACCTGTAACCATATTGTGCAACATTCTGAGCAAAGAAATCCTGTCTCCATGGTAACAGGCAGATGAAACGTCACATCGCTCAACTTTAATCTCAAATTCTGACAGATGTTAGACTAATTTCGCTGATTGATTTGTGGATGAGAATAATATTTGCGCATAAACTAAACTAAACTATAACTCGCAACCACCTCGCAAACCTCTATTGTTTTCAAAATAATCTACCCGCCCACCTATTGAGAATCACTGCCTTAAACTGTTTCCCTTATTTCTACTTCACAAAGCACTAAACCTCGAAGTTAAGACAGAGGAGACAGCATTTCACCCTAATTATGTTGTAATGTGAAAACTTAAACAGCCAAATGCCTTTTTAAAACTGTGTATACGACTCAGCGGACTGCAGTAATGACAGATAATGAAACTCAGATCAGTTAGCTGTGTCTTTTGGCTTCTCCTTCCATAAACAACCCATCTCCATCGTCTTTGAGATACATAGAAAAATAAAACATTGGATTCCGTCTCTTCTTTTCGTAAACACAATCAGATCCGTACAGTAACACTGGTGTCACATCTGGTTATCATTTTGGTCATACACTGATACCGTTGTAGCCTTAATACCAAATATTTCTTCCAATCTCGAGAAGGTTATAATTAAAGGATATTTGACGGAAGGTATGCAGATGAATAAACATGAGGATTGTGCAGTACAAGATTAGCACAATGTTATATGAAGCCTGGCCAGCGCTCTTACCATCGTCATAACAACAAAGTAATTATGTGGCTCCTTAAGATTCAAGTTTCAGTTTGCAGACTTGGAATGGAATTTAATAAGCATGTGTGCTGGTGTTTGCTAATCAGAAAAGAATATCACTGGAAACTTTAAAACGCTTTTTCGGATGACTGAATGAAAATGTTTTGTGGAGGATCCGCCACTTGCTTGTTTCCATGGAGATAGTGTTGCTTTGCCTGGAATGTTCCACAGTATGGCATTTAAAGTTTATATATTGTGTAATTATGAAAAAAAAACTTGCATTGATACCTCTTCACAGATTTGGCCTTTGTCTGGTCATACCAGTTGCTTATCTCCATGGAGATAGATAAGTATATGTTTAATTCCATATTGTGGAATATTTTAAGCAAAGACAAGCAAGTGAAAAGCTCGCCATATAGCATCACATATACTTCAATATATAGAAACAATTATCATCATCGTCATCATAATCATAATCATAATAAAAATATTTATAAAATGTAAACATGCCTGAAAGCCCTCACTTTAATTCTTAGCAGTTAAATTACATATTTTAAATTTTTAATACAATTCATTATTAATTATTATTATTATTTTTCTTATTCAGCTTCATTCTCTGACATCTCTGTTTGCTAATTTAACAATTTCGTGAAGCCCGCCGAGATAACTGTTGTTGTGATTTTGGGCTATATAAAAAATAAATTGAATTTCATTGAATATTCACCTATATTATTGTAAATCATCAATATGCATTGAGACAGCATAAGGTGTCATAGGACAACTGTATTGTATTGACATTCCTAGCTATAGTACATTTCAAATTAATTTAAAATTGCATTATAAAAATTAGCACTTGGAAAAAAAACTGTTACAAATTTGCTTTGAAATATTCTGTCTCCATTGTGCTCACAAGGGTTCACAAACCTAATCTCAGATCATTCAGTTTCGACATTATTGAATCAGCGATTACTGATTGTGAAAGAAAGTGTGACTTAAATCCAGCTGTAAGTCTTCCCAGAGGTTGATACGAGCAGCTCTTTCTCAGCCCGTAAGCCCGACTTTAGCTCTGAACCTGCGTAGTCTACGGTAGTAACTCTTCTCCCTTGATAATGATTCAGCTTTGAAGAAAAACCCGTAGAGTCAGCCTGTGCCGCTTTCCAGGCTCAGATCTTTCCACATCAGGAGAGACCAACCATCTCCCTCTTCTCCTCCATTAATACTGAAACAACACTTTTTTTTTTTTTTCAAATTTATTATGCCTTTCCTGCTGCTCCTTATTGAAATTCAAAGCTTTTGGTCTGACATTGCAACTTCCATCTCATCGGTGAAATGCTGTCGCTAACATACGCTAAGGGCCATGTAGTGTATATATGCATGTGTGTGTATATGTGTGTGTGCATATGTGTGTGTGCTGTTCCAGTTTCACAGGCTCAGTGTGATTAAACTGTAATTAGGTTGGTTGAACCCCTGCAGAGCTGAGTTGCAGTCGTCTCCCCCTCTCTCCCTCTATCCTTATCCCAAATAGTCCTTCAGTTTTGCTTTTTGTTCCCCTGTAATATTACGCATCCATGTTTTGTGTTTAAAATGGGTTTGTCTCAGCTTTGTGTGAATATTAAGTCAGTTTGTGTACATACTACTTGCACTATGTAATATTTTGGTTAGGGGTCTGTCACCTGCTTATTTCTATGCACATGTCATTGCTCTGGAATATTCCACAGTATGACATTAAACTGCTCTACCTTATGTTTATTGAATTACAGGTGATATTATAGCTTAAAAATAGCAGGGTTGCCTCTCCACAAATCTGACCTGTAACTTGATTGGTCTAGATAATGATAGAAAGATTTAATATCATACTGTGAAACATTCCAGACAAAGCTATAAGATAAAAAATATATATTTGACGGCCCCTCCACCATGTTAAGAGGAGATATTAATATTATATAATAGTATACATATCATTAAGTACATTAAAAACAATCAATTAAAATATATAAATCACCTTTATAGACCTACATCTTTTGTTTATTTGAATGAACAGAGAAACTCCATTCACTGTTTTAATTTTTTATTTTATGTTAGAATATTAGAGCTATAAGACTATTAGAATATCCATTTTCTAACCTTTTTTTTAATCATAAAATAGAAAAATTCCAATTTCAGGCATTTATCTCAAGCTAATAGTTGAGCAAAGTGAAATTTTCCACGTTTATGTTTGATGTTTTGTGATTTGACTCAGTCTTGTCTTGTGTGTCCGTCCCTCACAGTTCAGTTTTGTGTCTTTTCCCCTCTCCTCTCTTTCTTCCAGATGGATCCGGATACGACTCTCCGGAGCCCTTCCTCACCGACGGGGGTCCAAGATGGCGGCCGGGCCTCTCCGTCCTCACAGCCTCTCTTCTCGTGGGACTGCTCCTCTGGCTGTGACCCTGTTTTTGGATGCCCCACCCCGATGAGGAGGTCTAGGGCTGGGCTGGTAGTACCGTGAGAGAACCACCACCACCCCTCAGGGAAGTGTTATAGCCCCTTCGTTCTTTTTCGTCCTTTTCCTGCTTCACCTCTCCACGGACCCCCCCAACACTGCCAGCCCCTTCCCAGTCAAGAGATAGCTCCGCCCCCGTGTCAGATTCCTGAAACTTTGGGTCTTGATGCACCTCGCAGAAGAAGAACACAAGTGGACAACTGCACTCATTTCAAAGATGGGTACTACAGTATTTGGCTGTATTTGACTCTTGGGAGGGGTAAGATACTCGCCATAGCTATGATTAAACTTGTCGTTCCGTACACCCAATCTTCCAAGAGGTTTTCACGATAGGCCTGGATGCACAAAAATTGGATTCTGGCTCACGTTGCCATCTCCGTCCACAAAGTTCGAATTGGAAGTGGTCAAGCTTGCGATGTAATTGTAATTCTATACCATTTGGATTAATTCCAGTGATCGGAATGAGACGGGGAAAGTGGTCGGGGTCAGGGCGAAGCCAGCTATGAAGCAATTCCCACAAAGATTGAAATAAATGCGGGCAATTGGGAAGTGCAATATAATATGCATCGCTGTTGGTTATTCACGTCACTATATCAAATTGATACAGATTTTCTAATATGAAATCCGATATTGTATCTGATATCCAGTGTTGCTTGCTGTTTTATTTAGTTTTGGGTTTTTTTCTTTAACTTTTTTGTTCTTGGGTTTAAGAACAACATAAGAAATCATGGTAAGGTCAAGGTATCAAGGTGTATACTTTAAAGGTGGACTGTGTAACTTTTCCGGGGTGTCACTCGCCTGCTTGTCTCCTTAGTTATTGTTTTGCCTTGAATGTTCGATAGTATGGCACTCTTCAAGTTCTTCAAGTGAGAAAAATGCATCTTTTAAGGTATTTTTAATCAATAAGTCATTCTAATTGAATAAATGGAAAATAGATTCATTTGAGACCATGCTGTGGAACGTTAAAGGCTGTAACATCTCCATGGAGACAAGTAAGTGGTTGATCCCCTCTCCTGAAAAGCTACAGTGCCCCTTTAATGGGAAATATATCAACCATTTGTTCAGAAGCCATGGCTGAAATAGGGATGCACCGATGATATTAGCATCCGATATCAGCGCCGATATTGAAAATGTTGATGAATCGGGTATCGCTTTCAAGATTCAACATTTACCATAAGCCATTTGTGATTAAAGGTGCACTGTGCGCCTTTTCTGATGGAGGGTTTTCCATCTGCTCAGCTCCATGGCGATGTTCCTGCTTTGTCTTGGATTTTACAAAGTTTCGGACTGTACCAGAAAGGTTACACAGTGCACCTTTTGCTCCAGTGTTGGTTGATATCGGTAATGGCACATACTTAAAGCCAAAGTATTGACCTCGATATCGAAACAGAACCATCAACTTTAAGTCCATATTATGGAGTGAAAGGCAAGTTTAATCGTGCTTTGTTCTGGTTAGGGTAGGTAAAGGGACGGCTGAGGGTGGGATGGGGTCAGGTGTATATTTTCAGTGGTGGGGACGAGGGGGGTATTTTGTCTTCTACATGTTTCTAAATAAAGCATTTACCACGGCCTGGCTAGCACAGGCTTGTTCTGCACTGTCTATGTTAACTGGTTTGGGTGGCCATGACTTTCTCATTTATATGAATGTACCACTGGTCACCCACCACCTCTTTCTTGTCTTTCTATATTGTTTCGACTGTGGTCACTTAACTTCTACGAGAACGGTGGAACAAGATGAACAAGGAGGAAGCATTTCAGGTTGCGACGGGTTTTAGGGTCAGGGTTGCGATTTTGACGAAAGTTTTAACGAAAAGGAGGTGACACGCTAAGTTGCATGACCACTGTGAAAATTCTTGTTTGTATTGATGATCTATTTTTTCATGGGGGATTTATCTGAAACACCTACTCCACCAGCGCTCTTCTTGCCCTCTTTGAAGACTTTTTAAAAACGGATTTAAAGCGAAAAACAAAAATCCAACAGCCTCTCGCCAACCGCTCACACGTTTTCTCCTGTCTGGATTTTGGTCATTGATGGATTGGCTCTTGTTGGGGAGACGAATGGACCAAAGGGGGCAAAAATGACTGAGTATAAGCCCTCACTCAGTACAATGGACATAAACACTAACTTGAACTGTTATATAGGTCTGAAAGATGTCGCTTTGTAAAACTGGAAAGCACATAGGTTTGAATGGGATAGGAGTGTGTGTTGTAGCATCACAGGACACACACTGGCACCCACACGCATAGAGATTCTTTGATAAAGTCGATGTAAAATGGAATAGCATTTATTATGGACAAAAGTGTAAAAAAGAAGACTGCGCAGAGGAGGAAGAGGAGGAAGAGGAGGTGTGTGTCATGGGACTTCTTTAATGTTAGAACGTAACATATGAGCAAGCACTGTGAACACGCAACATGGAAATCTATGTACAGATTTATACGCATACATTTGTAGAAACATTTAAAGGCATTTGAATCGGCCTCGCTCAGACCTGGATTTAAAGGCATTTGAATCGGCCTCGCTCAGACCTGGAGTAAAAATGAGTCCAAACTGGTAACAAGTGGTCAGAAATGTCACCTCTTAGTATGTCCTATGTGTTATTTGGTTTTTAATGTCTTTTTCACATTTGCAACCACCTGAAATTGTAATCGTGAACTTAAGTAATGTTTAGTTACCAGTGTGGGACAAACTGAAAAAAATATTTTGTGCATTCTTGTGCATCTGTAAACTGTAAACTGCAAGCTTAATGGTCCAAACTGTTGAAAAACTAATGAAACAAATATTCAAATAGCATTAATGACTACACTTTATTATAATGAGGAACTATTAGATAGAAATAACTGGTCCACACCATAGACTGTATATATAACTGGACATAGCTAACCCGCTAGCCACCGTGTTACGAACAGGAAGTGTTCACGGTGACGATTCTGGCTCCATCTACTCTGGCTCGGATTGACTTTACATTGAAAAATGGTTTCTTTCGGTAACTGCTGCAGTGAATCTCATCGTTTTCAATTCAATTCAATTTATTTTTGTATAGCCCAAAATCATAACAACAGTTATCTCGGCGGGCTTCACAAAATTGTTAAATTAGCAAACAAAAATGTCAGAGAATGAGAATTAGTAATTAATTAATAATTCAAAAATACAGAATGTCCAACAACAAGCAGGCAGATGGATAATTGTCCCAGCATCTCCTGTCCTTAGACCCTCCTTCTTCGGCAAGGAAAAACTCAAAAAAAAAAAACCAGTGGGGAAAAAAAACGAGAAACCTCGAGGAGAACCACAGTGAAGGAGAGATCCACTCCCATGGACGATGGACATTTTGGTGTTAAAATGTTCAAATTAACCCACTCGACATGATCCTGGTGTCTTTATTTCACAGTCTTGTCTCGCTAAATTTGCTCCTGTCACTGCTAGCCTCATGAGCTTCATTTGACTGAACACTCCCTTAGTCCACTTCTTTATACAGTCTATGGTCCAAAATAGCCATCAGTTATTGGACTTAAAGCTAAATAAAGGCGATAGGTACAGTTTTATATCAAAAGTCACGGAGTACTCTTTGATTATACTGGACTGTTTTGTCTCGCTGTTTGTTTTTTCATTTAAACATTCATTTTAGATTTGCAAATGGCAGGTAAAGGCGCACTGATCAATGAACTCCATGCCTCTTTTAAAGGTGCTAAGGCTTAGAGATCCTCTGTGTTTTCCCTCAATGTTCTTATTCATATGTCAATGTTGTAATGTGAAATATTCGATCTGAACCACACGTCGTCCGTCGATTGATTTACACGCAACAGTAACTAGCTGCACCTTAAAAGCTCGCAGTGGTTGTACCTAAATAAAGTGTTTTTTCACCCTTTGGCACCCCATCACATCGTTGAAGCATAATTGTAATTGAATATCTTTATGTTTTGGTAAATCGTCCAAATGTCTATCTGTGAATTTTACAATCAAGAAATGTAAATAATTTGTACTGTAACTTTGATACTGCACTAGAGTCAAATTCCAAACAAAATGCAGTGTTTTGACTTGCCTACATTTTGAAAGCTGAATGTCTCCTGCCTGATAGCAATAATAATATCTCTGTATCTGTACATATGAGACCAAATCTACTAAAGCTGACCACTTGTAATCAATACACAGTGTAACAAAAGACTGATTTTAACTCCAGGTCTCGAAGGGGTCGTTAACATTGAGCATGGACATACAGAGACATGTAATACGCAAAAACACACACTAGGGGGAGCACTTCTGTCCCCGTCTCATCTTATTTTTGTAGCATTTAAAGTCACTGTCGATGACTCGTGTATGGGTTGGAGCGATGGGACATAGCCTGTGGAAGATTATACAAATGTGTCTTCTCTTCTTCTACTCCACTTTCTTCTATGGTTTGTAAATCCATGGTCGGTAGCTGGTTAGGATGCCTCCGGTGGTCATGTCTGTTTTTTCTGTTTGTGGTTGTTTTTGTGGAAGCTGGCCTTTGGTTTTGAAAAGTCAGTCAAAAGTAAAACACAAGAGTTCAAATCCAGGAGAGAAACACACAAATAAAGATTGTCTTTTTGTCTACTCTGAACAAAGTGTGGTGGAGTTTGTCTATTTTGACTGCACATTTAGATTCCTGTTCTACAACGGTTTTTTGTAGTGTTTTTTTTTTCACCGCAGAGGGGCAGATGTGACCAAGTGGAATTGCCTGGAGGATGACGGCTTCTTGACATTTTGGAATCATAAAAAGTTGCAAATTTACTGTCCCACGGGGGCTGTGGCAGACGCACTGGTCCAGACATTTCCAGTCTAGAGAAGCTTAGAAATAGTCAAAATTTACCCTTCAGTACAAAAAAAGCACAAAATATTAAACATTATACATATTTTAAAGATAGTGGAGGGTTTGCTACCTGTTTATCCTCTTTGGAAAAGTTATTACATTTGAAAAGTTCCACTCTAGGGAATTAAATTTATATCTCCATGGAGACAAGCATGTGACACCACCATGTCACATCTGTGGGGCGCCAGCTGCTCTTCAATTCAATGACTTTGGGAGCAGTAAAAATACCCTTAAATGTTCACCGTGTAACTTTCTGGCCACCTGCTTTACTCCATGTTATTTTTTTCCTGAAATGTTCTCCTGTATGGCATTAAATTTAACTATCTCCATGGAAACACACAGGCCACATCACCAGGCCAAGACATATACTGTTCAGTACCGTACAGTATGAAAAAAAATTACATAAAACTCCTCTAAATGTTATGTAATTCAATGCAGCCGGGCCCTGTTTGTGTAGTGAATTTTTATGGACGATACATAAACACGGAATGGCAGTGATGGATATAGTTGTTTAACAGTTCGCCAAATAAAGGACATCACTGCATCTTTTCACTATTCAAAAACTGCTCATTTGACATTCAAGTATTCAGAGCATCAGAGGAGACAGGGTGACCGCTTTTGTTACTGGAGTTTAAGATGAAGGTATGAAAAAGGCATATAAATACTCTATATGTATGCATCCAGGACATATACTAGAGACTATGATTGCATTCCTGTCTCGGATACATAACTGCGGTGACCTATAACAACCCACAAACATCAAATAAAAAGTGGTATAAAATGACTATATGCAACAATTTCAAATGCATTAAAAGTGACTAAGAAAATAAAGTACATACATTTTATCAATAGGTTATAGAACTGTATTCCTGCTCAAATACATTATAGCCTTAAAAGTAGCATGTAACTTTTAACTTTCCACTAGTCAAATTACAGGTGACCAGCAAGTTACATTTTTAGTGGCCCCTTCATACAACTAGGGACATTTTAGTGGTGTTTTTTTTTTTACTTTTGAGTACTTCTCTCAAAGAAAAAAACACTTGTGATGTCATGTGGTAATGCAGGAAGTGCCTCACTGTGTTTTTAAAGTCCATACACCTTCATTAGATAATTTCAGCCTTAGAATTGGACATTTTTACTTATTTAAAGGTAAAACGTAGCTGTTAATTTGACTACCACTCCCACTTCATGACATCACAAGGTGGAGTAGAGCATTTTGAGCTTTGGAGATGTAGACAGACTAATGATAAAACATGCCTGAATGAAAAAAAACACAATGGCAGGTACGTTTTTATGAAGCAATAACATTATAACATGGTTCACGAGAGTCTATTTTGAGTAATATAGGACCTTCAAGTTTAAATCAGCAACTATCAACTTTTATAGATATATATTTCATATATCAACATAAAATATAACATTGAAAAGGTTCCAATATTTTTATGATACTTATTTGCTATTACAGAACAGTAACATCAAGTGCGACCAATATTTTTTATAGCAAAGACCTTCATACAGTGCACCACTAAAGTCAGTGTAAATAACCAGCACTCTTTTGTGAATTGCAGTTGTGGACTACAGACATTATTCTCTCAGACAGCTCTGTCAGGCTAATAAAAACCTACCTCCAGCTGTGATCGGCCTGCTCCATCTTTGGGACATGTCTGCAAATCTAAGCAGTTGTCTCGCACTGCACCTGGGTCTACATCTGTGCCCATTCATCCATATCCCCCAAAACCTGCGGATACAGAACGCATAGAGCCGTGCCAGTCAAAAAGCGTAAAATTATTCAAATGTAAATCAAAGCTCTCCACAGATGTGACAGCTAATCTAAGCCTGAATACTCTGTGATAGCCTTTCCCGCTCTCCAATCCAGCCAGATTTACAGAAGGGTGGTCCAGCTCTGAAATAAATCACATAATTCCCCCCAAAATGTGAAATAAGTCTGTGGTTTTGACGCCATCTTGGGGCTGTCAACAGAGAGGAGCGGTGTCCTTGAACAAGATACAGCCAAAGATGAAAGTGCATATAAAATGTTTCCTTTTCCCTTTAGTTCAGTGGCTCTTTCTGTCAGATCTGGACATGAATAGAGAGACTAACAATAAAGTAAACTCTATAGGGGATTGTGAAGGCTGCTGATAGAATAGAAAAATATCAAGGGACGCAAAAACTTCTTGAAACGTGAAGTTAAAGTACAATTGTTATTAATGTTAAGGAGCAGAACAGACCGTGGAATGGCAAAGTTACAAAAGGTGAGGTTCAATCCCAATTCTGACAAATGTATTTTGTTGTTTCTTTGGGCAAGACACGCTTACTCTACCTATTATGAGATGACAAGAGAGGATTTTGGAAGAGTGCACCTTTAAATCTGCATTGAAAGCTATTGTGCATCTCTTTTGTCAGTGCAATGCTAAAAAGAACAGCATAAATGTAGTTTTTTGGGGGTAAAAAAGCATCCACACATGAATAATAGATGCTCCGCGTTCGGCCCTCCTGAGTAAAGCGCACTAATGGCTATGGATGTCTCCAGTTTCCATCAAATTGCTTCATATGAGAGCTTCAATCCAAACGGGGAGAGCAGGTTTTCGGCGAGAGGAGGCCAGGGAATAAAATTATCTCTGAATATTGAGACGCTTGGTCAGCCAGTTCCATCGTCCCGACAAGTATCAGGTCACACCAGGATTAGCCATAACGCTAAACGCTAACGCTAAATGATGAGGCCGACGGAGGACGGGGCCAAGAACCTTTCCAGTGCTTCCAAGATGGATGACGGTGGGTTGTAATGCATTGCTCTTACAGTTACACTTCAACATTTATTTATAGTTTTTGGGTAAACTTAATCTCCAGTGATAGGATTTCCAACCACAGTTTCGCCGTAGTTTTAAATTCAACTTGAGTGATTGCAGCACTACTCCTACTTAAGAATATTGGATTTGCTGGATCAGATGTCGGCTTCGAAAAATCGGTTCAGTCGATATCCTGGTACGACATAAAAATTGATTTAATAAGACTCATAATAAGTCACATGAAGTTTCTTTTTATACCAAGTTGGTCTGTGGGTTACATGAGGGATAAATGGTAAATTGTCACATTTTTATAGCGTTTTTCCACCTTCAAGGCACTTAAAACGCTTTACATCGAAGAACCACTCACCCATTCACGAGGAGCTAGGTGGGTCTTGCCCAAGGACACAACAATAGCATTCATCCGTGGGAGCTAGAATCGCACCGTCAACCTGTGATGTTCATATCGAGAGCAGGGTTCGAAACAACCTTCAGGTCAGTGAACAAACGCTCTACCAATGGTGCTACCGTCTTGTCTTATTTTATTTTTGTTTTAAGGAAATAAATTTTGTTTTCTGCCTCTCCATTGGTATCGGTTCATATCAGTATCAGCAGATAAAGCTATAATATCAGAATCAGTATCGGAATGAAAAAAGCTGGATCAGTGCATTATCTACACAGAGGCAGTTGACCAGGCTACATGGATGTCAGATCTGTGGAGTGGCGACTGGCTCATTGTAAGTATGAACAAGTATTACACCTGTAACAAATAAAAAGGTTAGATCAGGGGTGTCAA
>JACN01132380.1:0-27816 GCA_000787155.1 Scartelaos histophorus | reverse complement strand
TGAGATATACATTTTTGGGGTAAAGAGTGCACTGGGGGTAAGAGAGAGGAGAGACGTTTAAGGACAAAACATGTGCATAGACATTAGTTGTTGGTCACAGTGGAGCACAGTGTAAGTACCTTTTCCAGTTGTCTTAGAGCTTTGATGGCTTGTATCGCCTCAGGAGTCCCTGGAGTGGTCCTCTTCACAATGTTCTACACAAAAATAAAAATCATATTAGCAAAATATAATCAGAAACATATTATATATCGTGGCAGACTCCCCCGTTACATCGTTCATCTTCAGTAATCACAGAAAATGTAGATTAGCCTTAAATATAATGACTTTTAACCAGTCCAAAGTCGCACCTGCACCAGGAGTTTGATCCGTGTGATTCTCTGAAAAGGTAAAACCAGGAAGGATCGAAGGGGAAGTCTCTGACACACTGGACTCCGCTCCAGTTTCTCCACAATTCGCTTAAAGCCTGGATTTTCATTCCTACAAGAAAAACAGCAGCTTAGATCGTCAGGTTTGTCAATAAGAGAAATCACACATTTAAAGGGGTGGGGCGGACACTGTTCCCACAAAACAAGACAGGACAAGATTTTAACATAATTATAGACTAAATCATTGCGGTTAACATGCAATTAACAATTTGGCTTTTCAGTTCACATCTGAGGAGCATTAATTATCTTTTGTGCAAACCAAATGTAATCAATCACAGTTGGTTTCGCTCATGTGTGCAAACTCTTGAGGAAATTGTGTCTCTCATGGCACAAGATCCCGTCCCATCTCTACATTTTCAAGAGGATAAAATGAGTTGCTCGTGGGTCTTACATGAGTCGCTGGTAGGTCGCGTCTTGGTAGGACTGATTGGTCAGGTAGGGAACGTAAACCATCTTAAAGCGCTGACAGTGACGAGCGATGATGTCACACACGGTGAAGTGCATGACGTCCGACTCAACCTTCTCCTCCAGTTTGGTCAGAAAACTGAAACGTTAAAACAAAATTCGAGTTGAAACGGACAGATGTAACTAGTCACAAATGCAGTAGTTGTGATGGCTCTGTTTTATGCTTGTCTTCATAGAGATTTTGCGTAGAATGTTCCACAGTATGGCATTAACAAGCAGGTGACTCCACACGGCCCAATTGGAGAGTTGAGCTTTCTCATAATATCAATGTTTTTCATGTTTTTTGGAGGTTTTTTTGCAATAAAAACACGTGCAATTGAATAAATATGATATAGACATGTTTAATGCTATACGGGAAAACATTGCAGGTAAAGCATCTCCATGAAAACAAGCAGGTGGTGGACTCCAAACAGAAAATGACAAAGTAAAAGTGAAAATTCAACTAAAAAATCAACCAAAGTGGCTAATGGGACTGAATGTGTTTGGAGCTAATCTTAAAGTTGATTAGAGGCCAAATAACAGTAAAATATTTAAGAAATAAACTAACAAAATAAATAAACCAGTCATTAATTTAAATGATAATAAAATACAATGGACAAACCTGTGGCTAATGGCCCGAACATCAGAGAGTCTGGAAAACAGCCAGTTCCTGTCCTGAGTGGTCAACAGCGCCCCCAATTGTTTAGACTTAACAAAGTGCTCAACAACTATGTCCAAACTTCTGCAGTAGGAAGCCTCCGACGTGACCATCTCAAACCTCACCTAGAAAAAATATAAATAAGCCTGATAAATAAAGATGAAATGACACAAAGGTTCAAACGTATGCATTTTTTTTTATCTATTGTTTTATCTATGCTTACTCAAGTGAGTATCTAGTTTTGACACTAGTTTTCACAACTCCAAGACTTACTACAACAAAACTGACACTTCTGGAGGATATGAGTAACACCTGGGGGGGGATGCACATTCACATCTTGCATCATTTCAAAGTTCCTAGTAACAAAGATTTACTGGTACAGCGACGACAGAGATAGGCGGGGTGTTGGTGGAGCCTGTTTGCACTTGAAAATGAAAGATTCATACATTTCTCTTTAAATTGGAATATGAGACTCATAGCTTGATTAATGAATAGCTGAATGTTTAGTCTTTTATAGAGGAAATAGTGAAACAATACTAGTAGTAAGAAAGTGAGTAGTAAGAAAGAAAGAATATCTATTGTGGTTTTGTTGGACAAGCATTGTAATTCAAATGCCACATTGTACATCCAGGAGCTTTAACATTTAAGATTAACATACTACATGCACACAAGAATCTAGAGCATTTTAGTGCATATCTTTAGTGGTCTAAACTACATTTTTTGCATGTTTTATAGATAATAAAACAAGATATCTGTTATTTGTTGAGGAAATTCTCTTACTGAAATTGGCTAATTGTGACTAGTTAGGATATATTTATTATTAATATATATTATACATATATATTGGTCATGGTCAGATATTATTGATAAGGTCCTGATCCACTCTGTGCCAGATTAAACTACCACAGATTGTGCAATTATGTAAAAATGTCGCTTTCATTTTACTTTCAATTTCATTTTCAGTTTCACTTTAACTTATTTTACATTCATTCACAATACAATCATATGTTATTGTGAATCACTCATGTATATGAACAAGAAACAGCATCATGATCAAAGCTCATTAGTAAAATAACATCACTAACCACCCATAGTTCAACACTGAGCTGAGAACAGGTCATGTTATAATGTCTGTCTGACCTGGTTTACATTTAAAGTTCCAATATTACGCAAAACTGACTCATATGAGCTTTTACTCACGTAGGAGCACTGTTATCAAAAACATATATGGAGTTGTGTTTTCCTTTATTCAAACATGTTTGAGTAATACTTCTAGTCTGCTTCATTTCCACAGCTCAAAATGTTTCACTTTACGATGCCATGAAGCCGTAGTTTTAAAGTTAACAGCTACTTGTCACATTTTGTTTAGTAGAGACTGGCAATTTATGGTAGAAATATGTTTTGTTGAATGAAACAACATCATACATTATTATACACAACACATAGCAGAAAATATTGTAATATGGGCCCTGTAATATATTAATTTGAAACATGTTTCTATGTCTCCACAGTACCACAGATGGTGATTAGAAAAACACAGTCATATTTTTTATAATTTTTCATATTGCAAATATTTACACCCCATTTTTAGTAGTTTCAAGATATTATTTTTTGCAGTATTGTACAATGATTTTACCTCTTGCAGTCGCCTCTTGTCCTCTGTGAGCTCTTGTAACTCGGGGCTGTTCCTGACCGCGGGCAGTTCCCTCCAGAGAGTGGCCGACTGCCCCAGGGAGATGGAGAGGCGTGGAGACGAGGCTCTGCGCTGGCTCCGGGCGGGGGGCTCCGGCAGGCTTAGGCTATTTGCACTGACTGACCCGGTGTGGGTGAGGGAGTGAGGGTGAGGGACCAGGGGCAGAGGGGGGAGCGGTCTGCGAGCGGGGCCGGGGGAGGTGGCAGGAGAGGAAGGAGGTTCGCAGACAGAGACCACATCTGAACGAGCCTGACGGAGGATTTCAAAGTTCTGGGCGGCTTCGCTGTACTGCTGGTAGAGCTGGGCTGCTTCTGAGAGAGAGAAATCAGAGGAGGAAAGGTTAAAGTTAAGAAAGCTGAATCAGAAAAAGTTTATTGTCATTGTCAGTGAACATGCATTTACAACAAAGTCATAAATTATGAATATAAAAAGTCCTGTATTACACAAATTGACTCCTATGAGCTTTAAACCACAATAGAATCGTGTTATCTCATCAACAACATACCAGCTCTTGTGTTTTGTTTTGTTCACAAATGTCTGAGCGATCCTTCAAAATCCTCTGCTCCACCTTCAGATGCCATGAAGCGATAGTTTTCGAGTAAACTACTTTTAGTTCAGTGGAGATTGGCTGAAATCATCCAAATGATCTAAATCTATGAGGTGTATGGAATTTAAAAACAGAGTGGATATAAATAACAAAGGACAAAACTTAACCCTAAGGACAAAACTGGACTTCCTCATTTCTAGAACGGTCTTGGTCCTTCGTCTGTATCAGAACCGGTCCAAGTCTCTGTGGTTAAGTTAATGGAACAAAAATGACTTTGTTTAAAGAGTAAAGTATCCTTATGTAGAGGTGAGCTGAAATTTTAGCATTGTGACACCACTAACAGAATATCGAGTATATTGTCTATAATAAAACATTTTAAAAACACTGCAAGAGGAATGATTAAAATGTAAAATAGAAAACCAAAGCACTGAGTCTGTGAAATCTTTCAAGTAAGAGGTATATCTACATGTAATTACAGTGTTTTGTTACAGGTTTTGGGTAATACTTAAACCTCAACCACGACATTGTGTCAAATAAATCATGTTTATTTCTGTCAGTAGAGCCCACCCCAAGATATAGGCCAGTGTGAGCCGTGTGTTTGAGAGATGGGAAAGTGTGCACCCTGCATGAGCACTGCTCCTGCAGACACACCCTCTGATTCAATGTTTTGACATCAAATATATGAAACAACCAAGTCTCTGTGGTTAAGTTAATGGAACAAAAATGACTTTGTTTAAAGAGTAAAGTATCCTTATGTAGAGGTGAGCTGAAATTTTAGCATTGTGACACCACTAACAGAATATCGAGTATATTGTCTATAATAAAACATTTTAAAAACACTGCAAGAGGAATGATTAAAATGTAAAATAGAAAACCAAAGCACTGAGTCTGTGAAATCTTTCAAGTAAGAGGTATATCTACATGTAATTACAGTGTTTTGTTACAGGTTTTGGGTAATACTTAAACCTCAACCACGACATTGTGTCAAATAAATCATGTTTATTTCTGTCAGTAGAGCCCACCCCAAGATATAGGCCAGTGTGAGCCGTGTGTTTGAGAGATGGGAAAGTGTGCACCCTGCATGAGCACTGCTCCTGCAGACACACCCTCTGATTCAATGTTTTGACATCAAATATATGAAACAAGATATATGGAGTTATTTAGTAAAGAAAGAAAGTCAATAGAACAAATTGTTCAGATTTTGGTTATGATTTTTTCAATATTTATTGTTTTTTTTTTTACTGTCCTTACATCCATTCTATATATCTTACTTCATGCTTCACTTCTATATGCTTATAACAAATGTAGAAAGTAGTAAACAGAAAAAAACACTGAATCAGAACGCGAGTCTTAACTTTTGACTGGTAGTGTACTGATTGCTGTATAATCACAACAAAAATTCTACTGAATAGTCAAAATGTCACCTACAAACAGGAAACTCATGAATAAGAGCTGTTTGCCTTTGGCATTCCTTTAGCACAAACTTCTTGGAATTTTCAGAGGCAGCATCTGTTGGAGATAGGAGCACATGCACAAACCTGCCTGTTCCTGCAGACACACTCGGGCTGCAGAACTCTGCTGTCGCGCCTTTTGCATCATATCTGGATTTGTATTCCAATAAATTAGTTTATGTTTAAAAGAGTCGCTAACGTTTCACTAGATAAGCATAAAGGGGCGATTATAAAACTTGCTCACTTCAGCACCTTTTTACTGCGATCTGTACGCAGAATACACTTCAAAATCATATTACTAAAGTAGAAGTAGAAAGTAGTGATCAAAGAAATGACTCAAGAGTGAAAAGGTGAACGACTAAAGGCAACTGTTGAACTAGTAAGTGTAAGAGTAACTCTGGGCGTAACATGTTTTTAATTTGAAAATAATGTAATGGGAAGGACAGAACATTATGAATGCATAAAAATCATTTTTGTCAAAGGGTAGACCAGAAAAAAAATCACTTTTGTGATTTTTTCAATAAAATGTTACTCAAGTAGTAATAATAGAGAACTACTCTGAAATGTACAATCTCTACAAAAGAATTACTCATATAAATGCATCTCAGCACTTCCCATTTTTGCCCGTACAAACATTCATAACATAATAAACAGAACCTCAAGACGATATTGACACTGTAAAGTTAACTTTTTTCCTCATGTTTCAATACATTATTGTTAAGGATCCAAAGGATCCACAGCAAAGGAGAAATTCTGTCAAGTGGACAGAATTTGAAGAAGTTGACAAAATATCTTCTTTGCTATAACTGTTTGTATTTCATACTAAGGTTGTGAAATGTACCTAAAATCAGATACTAATCAATATCAAAACTACTATCCACCTAGATACTAGAGAAAGTATCGATACTAAAAAAGTCAGATCTACAGGACAGAAATGAACCTTTCCTGAACAGCTTTAGAATGATCTTGAACTGTAGTGAGTATAAGAGCACAGAGTAAAGGTGGACGACTGTGGAAATGACCTGGACCACTGAGGATTACACAGATATAAGACTTCATGGTATCATAAAATAAAGTACTATTATATAATATTCCATATTGCACATTATTATACATCTATCAATTGAATGTCAGTGAGACTAGAAACCTTTTTACTCAGCCTTGTCCATTTAAAGAGTTTTATCTCACCTCAAACCACAGTGTTGTCACAGAGTTGAATGATGCACTTTACAAGAAACCCACCTCATTTTTCCCCAGACACAGATTTAATCAGACCAGACGCGTCAATCAGTCTGGCCTTACTTATCTATGGTATATCTGGGAATTTTACGTTTTATTCCATTTTGTTGAATAACCAGAAAGGATAAAATGGAGACACTTACTGAAAAACTTGGAGTTCCTTTTTCGTTTTCCTATGGTGTCCAAGACATTCCTGCAGAAAGATGTAATTAAAAAAAATATTGAATAAACAGCAGCACCTTGTGGCATTAAAGCTTGTTTTATTGACAGTTTGGTTGACATTTAGGGCAAGTTCACACTCGTCCTGGTCTAGTCCTGGTTTGAGCTTAGTTTAGACTTGATGTAAACTTGGTTTGGCCCTGTTACAGTTCTGAGTTAGTCCTCGTCTAGTTCTGATTTAGCCTGATCTTCTTCTTACTTTTCCCAGGTTGGTCTAGCCCTGGTTTATGTCCAGGTTTAGTCCCAGTTTTGATGTTGATGTAAGTGCAAGTATGAATGCAGTCTTAGCTTGATAGTTCACATTTACATTCAAGTGATGCAGTAAATAAAGCATAATACATAATACCAATGTAGCAGTGGAGGAAAGTACTGTACTTTTTGGTATCTGTACTTTACTTAAGTACATAGAGGTGATGCATTATACAATAGGACTGAAAAGTAGAACTATTTTTCAGTATTATTTGAAACCTGCGGAAAAGGCTGAGAGGTTAGTTTTTTTTTTTTTTTAATCAAATCCATAATTTAAGCAAACTAAAAGATACAAAGAAAAACAACTAGAAAAAATAAAAGTCGTTTCTACTGATCAAAATTCTGCCCAATTCTTTATCAAAAGCACTACATTTGAAACTAAGCGTGAAATACTTTTACATTTTACTCTTTAAGTGCATTTTTAAAAGGATAAAAGATGCAATATTTAGATTTTAATTGTTTAATTGTTATTTCTATAGTTTGAAGCACATGAATACATAAAATATGCACTGTTATTTTATATTATACTTATGATATATTATTATAAAGATGTGTAAAAAAAAAAAAGTAGAGCCTCACCTTAGGTCCATCTCTCCCCAACTTTTGCTTCGACTGTCCTCGTCATCTAGAAGAAAGGAGAATCCAACTGATGAAATGCTATCCACCAGCCCCATTTCAAAAACGCCAAAAATAAAACACAAAATGTAAGAATAAGAAAGTAAAAAATAAATAGTTGCTTTTGTCAGTCACGATTCTGAGTTTCTATATTGTATGTTCCTGGTAAACTGATTGAAAAAGGATTGAACCCTCCATTTCTGTCTCAGCTTTTGTATTTCCCATCAGCCCCGCCTCCTCGGCCTCTTCCTCCCACACACCATAACTGTAACAAAGTGACATCATATTAACTGCTACAACATTATAGATGACTTGATCGATCTTGAGATAGCTCGGAAAAATGATTAACGGACATCTGCTTTAGGCTTTTTCAAATGTATAGAGTAGTATTCAGGGTCTATTGTACGTCACTTCTTGTTGCACCTTTTTTCTTATACATGGGATTTCTTGTTGGATCTTATAATTCCTGGATAACAATGTTGTATATCAATAAGTCATTTCTGATATATTTTAATTGTATAGTATTCATATTATTATTACACTCTGAAAATTAGAGGTTTACTGTACAATAATTAGACCACTTTTTTGTCTTTAAATCTTTCATGTTGACCCCAAAAGTATTTGCACTATACAATGTACTGTAAAGTGTACTATGGAACTTTCCTAGTTGACGGTTACCTGCTTGTCTCTATCAATACAGAAGTTATTGCTTTGCACATCGTCACCTTCCTACAATAATCGCCTAAGTCACTTTTTGCCATAATTTATGCCATAATTTCAAATTTGGGAGAAGTTTTTTGTGTTTCCTGAAAAACCTGAAAAAAATTACTTATTTTAGGAAGGTGTCGATATATTTTTCTAGTGTGGAATTTTACTAATCTTTTACTTTTGTGTGAGTGAAATATAAGACATTCCATATTATTATTACATAATATACTGTGGAATATTCCAAGTCAGAACATTCATGTCTTTTTCGCGTGTATTTGAACTGTACTTTTGGCAGGTATTCAAATAGATGTTTTTATTGTATGACTCAAAAAATACTCAAAGTATTTTGAAATGATCCAGTTTTAACTCATGTCGACTTTGTAAAATAATAATAATAATAATAATAATAATAATAATAATAATAATAATAATAATAATAATAATAAAGGTTTTAGAAGATCTTTTTTGCAGTACAAAATCAGCAGACCACCAGTGTCTACTGTCTTTTACCTGATGTTGAGAATATTCTGGTTCTGCGATCTCTCGCCACGCCCTCTTCTTCTTCTTCTTCATCTTCATCCTCCTCTTTTACAGCGTCTTGATGTTTTTTTGTTAAGCGTATTCCCCTTCTCCTAAAACGCGCCTCTGTACCCAAATCTCGAAAACTAAAACTGGTTTTAATGTTCACCGATCCTCCTCTCTCAATCTTCTCATCAGCTTTCCCTTTAACCTTCACTGCAACTTCTGAAATCTCCTCCTGCTTCTCCTTCTCTGCTTCCTCTTCTTGCTTATCCGGGGAACTTGTTAACACCTCGTCCTCCAGTTCATCTGATTCATAAGTAAGGCTAGGACAGCTGCTCGGCTTGTAGAGTGTATTGCTAGCGCTCAAATACGTGTCCATCTCTTTATCACTGTTTAACTGCTCGGACTCTGCTGGCTTAGTCTCGTCTCTAACTTCCACCTCTACTTGCTCATGAGAGGTTTCTGTGTTTACCAGTATGTCTGCTGTGTGTGTGTCAGCATGCATAGTGTCCCCCAAATCACCATGCATGTCAACTTCACCTGTTTCCATACCTCTTAACCCCTCCATCTCCAATGACTCCTCATCCTCCTCCTCTGTCTCCAGTCCGTCGTCTGTTTTTATAACAGGAATCTCCATCTCCATCTTTCCATCTTGCGTTTCGTTTTGGCTTTCTTCGGCGCTGTCAGTCTTTTCATCAGACTGTCCCAGGATCTCACGCACAACATTGGTGGCCCATTTCAGGTGAGGGGCTTGGGAATGCCGCTTTGGTTCCTCGGACATGCTCCAAGCTCCGCTCATTCGAATTCGGATGGCCTCCTCTTCCTCGGGAGTCAGAGCGCCAGATTTCTCCAGACGGGATTGTATTTGTTCATAGGGCACTTTGACAGGGACATCTGCATACGGGTTACTTGGTATAGGGGAAAGTCGCTCCTTCTCGTCCTCATTTTGATCTCTATTCTTGTCTCTCCATTGCACTAGCAGTCTTTCTGTTTGGGAATCTCGTTTCATTGTCCCAAAATCGTTAAAAGAATTGCTTCTAAGTTTGACACCATCTAACGTTAGAGTATTTTGATCATTTGAAGAACTGTGCGTGTCCTCCAAAGTCTCTCTAACCTCATCATATTCTTGTTCATTTCGAGCAGGAGCTGTTTCGTCATCAACCTGCAACTCATCTGGCAGAGGCTGACCAATCACGCAGAAGACGAATTTCGGAGGAGTGTCTCTTCCTTGCGTATCCGAAGACTCATCCGTTGTTTCCTCTCTGGACGACGCCCGATTTCCATCTTTCTCTCCCACCCAAAATTCCACGCAGTCCTTAAACTCCTCCCTTTCTTCGTCGTCATCGCCGCTGGAAACCGTCACGAACCCATCCTCCCCGGACAGAACCCGATCTCGGTCCTGCGTCCAAGCTACGTCGCTTCCTTCTTCGCTTTCCTCTGAATTGCCTGTGAAACTTTCAGGCCTATTTCCCCAAATTTCCTCTAACTCTCCATCTACGCTTAGCTCCTCTGTCTCCTCGCCGCTGTATCTTTCTACAACCTCCATCTCCTTTCTGACTGAAGGTGCGTCTTTGCTACTTGGACTTCTGGGTTCTAGCCACATTTTCCGCTTTTCTTTTTTATTTCTCTCCTTATCTTTTTGTTCCATTTCCTCTTTGGACATATCAGAACTCCACTCGTAGTGACTAACAGCAGGAAGTGGCAATGTGCTGGTCTGTGATTGGTTATTCATGTCTGGCTCCCAGTTCCTCACTCTTTCTCTTTTATAGTGCTCATAATCTCTATATCTGTCTTCTTGTCTTTGGTCATCTAGGCTTCTTCTCCTTGGTTTATGATCTGGTCTATCCATCCTTATCCTCCTCTCACTCTCTCTGTCTTCTCTATATCTATCGCCCCTTTGTCTGGGTCTATCCTCTTCCTCCCTGTATCGCTCCTGATCCCTGTATTCCCTCTCTTTCCTGCTCCTTATCTCCCCTTCGCTCTGGCTATACTGATGCATCCCCTCGTGCCTATATCTCCCTCTCTCCCTCCTCCTCTCTCTTTCATCCAGCTCTCCTTCGCTTCTCGTGTCTCTTCTTCCGTCCCTCCTCTGGGCCTTATCCCAATACATCTCTCGATCTCTCCTCCGTTCTGGTGAAGACATCCTCGACTCCCTTGGCCTCCTCTCGTCTCTTTGTTTATCATTCTTCCTCGGGGCGTACCTGTCCCTCCTTTCCTCCCCGTCCACGCCTCTTCTCCTGCCGTCAAACTCGGGGTATCTATCCCTCGCTCTTTCACCCCTTGCCTCTTTGCTGTCGTTTGCTCTTCTGTAATCTTCTCTGTCTTTGGGTCTTTCTCTTTCTTTGTCCCTCTGTCTCTCTCTTTCTCTAACCTTCTCTCCATCCCTGCCTCTATCCCTCGGCCTGTCTCTCTCGTCTCTCCTCCTCTGCCTTATCTCTTCCCTCTCTGCTTCCAGGGTAGCAGCTAACGGATCATAGGCTCTTACGCTTCTTGGAAAAGTATCTCCTTTCCTCACTCCCCTATCCCCCTCTTTGGCATTCTCCATCTCGATAGTGGACAACGGGCGTACGTTTTTACTTTCTTCCCGGTGTTCCCTCTCTCCATCCTTGGGAATCTTGGGTCTCCTCTCCTTGTCATAATATCTGTCCCGTTCGGAGGGTTCTTTGTATCTTTCTTTTGTCTCTCGTCTTCTCTCTCGTCTCCAGTCTTCCTCTCTGGCCCGCTCTGACTGGGCAGTCCTCGCTGGTCTCGGACTTGGGTCTCTGGTGATTTTTCCACCTGGCTTGCGGTCAGACATGTTTACAGTAGGTACAGCGTCGAAGCCGCTCCAGCTGGGCCTTTGTGTCCCCATCGTCTGTAATGAACAAACATATCAAGCATTATATTAGTTTGATATAACTTCCAAGAACTTGTAGTACTGGTTTAGAAGTAAAGTAACATATACTTCACAAATATAACTCTTGGCTGTGAAACTTGCCACCCTCTCAGAGCATTTTACTAAATTTGAAATAGCTACGACTTGTTACTTACTCACTGAAAAACCTGTGCAAACTAGTGCAAATATACTCATAGCCAGGCTGGCACGAATGTGGAAAAAAACCAAACAACAAATTGCCATTTTTCTGGCAAGTTTTATGATTAGATTTGCATATTATGTCTTAAAATAAGCATTCAGCTCATGGTGCATATTTTAAAAATGTCGATTACCAGTAATATCTGTGAGAAGACTGAAATATGAACTGTGAAAAAGGAGAATCCCACGCATTTCTGAATAGTATAAATTTTCAACATTTCAAGGCACTTCTTTTTTAGCCTATGTATACAGTATATTATTATTTTGTAGTGATCATTCTATTAGCCTAAAAATGCAACCTCTGTGATTTTGCAAATTGCATTTTCAATTTAATTTTGATATATTGTGCAGCTCTGCTTTAAGGCTATGGCCAATTTGACATTTGACATGATGATAAGGGATTTAATGTTTTTGTGATCCATAAAAATGTCAAATGTCAAGGAAGGCAGTTTAAATCAGTGAAATTATGCAGAAAAATAAATATAATTTCTTTCCCCAAAGGTCAAATTTTACACCTTTTTTTTTTACTGATCTCAAGATAAGAAAAGTACCTGAGCTGATCACTGACAATTTGAAACAATGAAACGCCAATTTGTTTAATTGCACACACTTCATAAAATAAGTTCTACTTATTTTTCTTACCAAGTCTCACCTGCAAATACACACAGTAAACTATTTGAGTGTGTGAGGCCTGTGACACATAGGCACGGCATGTCACAAGTGAGTCAAAACTAAAGTGCATTTGGGGTTTCTGGTTAACCCATAATAAATGTACTGAAACGGTATTCAAAAACATGTAAATAAAGTGGAAACACAATAGCAGACAATATAGTGGCTTACCTGAATTGTTGCTTTGGGGAGATCTAGGCTCCCCTATGGTCTCTCCAGATCAACACACAAGCATTGGATTGCATAATAGACTGAAATTCCTTCCAGCGTTTTCATTGTCGAGGTGCCATAGCATACATAGCAAAAATCCTGCTGCAAACTGCGTATCAACTAGCTCTTGTAAGTGCTATTTTATGAGTTAATGTTTACGCCTTAGCTCTCTCCTTGCTTTCCCTGGTTTTTGCCCTTCTCTCCTCACCTCCCTCCTGCTTCAAATTCCCAAACAAGTCTCAACACATTGACAACTATCTCTACCCTCCTCCTCCTCCTTCTTTCTTAGTTTGTCCTCTGCTCTCAGTCGCAGTTACTCCACCACAGGGCTAGTCCTCTCTCTACAATAAATCAACACCAAGAAAGCTAAGCATGTCCAAAAAAACCCCAGAGGTCTTCTTCCTCCCTCCCCTTTTGGGACGATTAGAGCGGCCTGGCCTGTGCGGACCCCAATGCTAAACAAGTTACCACTCTCAGCTTAAGCCTTGCCCATTCTTCTTTCACTAAACATAGGAAGTACACCTCCTTAGAGCCGCTGACTACAGGCAGTGATTGGTTGACACGGATAAGCAGGGTGTGTCCGCCCAGCATACAGACAGGTAGGATTGTGTGAAAGCAAAAGCCAAAGTGGGGGGAGGGGAGCACACCACAGAGGGCTGAAAGAACAACAAACAATTGATCATTACACCTAGATTAAACTTCCCCGAAAGAATTAAAACAGGGAAAAGAAAAATGCTGTCGTATGAGTAACAACTGTTCATATTATGCAATCACTTATATGAGAATGTTACAGGAAGAGGTAGTTACATTCTAGTACTGGACGCCGAGTCAGAGAGTTCACAGATTACACTTACTGTCTTGTTGATTCTAGACTAGCAGTAACTACGCATGTCAGGATTAATCAACCCTGGTATTGATTAGTTTAAGATGCAATTACAATGGGGGTCAGTGTTAATAGTAGTGGGTCCATAAAAAGCCTAAAAATATCAGATTTAAAGATAAAATTGATCCTTTTTTTTTGTTCAAGGTGTCGAAAATCCAGACTGGATCAAGATTTTTATTGCAATAATCAAGGCAACATTTACAATGATTAAATGTTCATTATGTCTGACAGATGCTATTGATTTTTATGCCTCTAATGTTCCTTAGTGCTGCTGCATTTAACTTCTCTTACTTTTCAGGTCAGATCTGTGGAGAGGCGACCCACCTCACAGTTTTTTAGCAATAGAACTAAATCAGTACATGCGAGATACCTTTAAAAGTAATGCAAACTAAAGTAAACAGTATGAAAACTATAGTCATCCATTAGTTGACTTTACGAATGATTTAGCCTTTTGTTTTTCTCGAAACATAAATCTCTCTGTCTCTGTTTGGGAATACCTTCATCCTGTGTCCGGAGAGAGATAAAATCCAAGGCCTGGTCCCGTATCAGAGCTGGACTGAAAACACGACCTGAATGAACTCATCAAGTAAACACACACAAACACAGAGTTAACTCATCATTGCTAATTACGTCTGCAGAACCAAATAAGGACAGACAGAGATTTAAAATGTGCTATTGTGTCAGCTAAGTGAGTATAATTGAGCTATTTGTCACTTAGGTGTGTCTTAAACTTAGACTTACTTAGTCTAAGTGGTAGTCTGTAAGTCGGATTTAAAAGCATTCAACATTCAAGTAAAAGAAAAACTTATAGATTCAAGTTAAATTATTGCCAAATTGAAGTATTGATTTTGAATTAAATAATACAAATGTAATATTACAATGATAGCTAACAACTGAAGTATTTCAAAAGGTTGAATTAATAACTTATAAAACCCTACTCCAACTTTTTTTTATTTTTCTTGGACAGTTAGAGCCTTATCCACAATTGGAAGTGTCATGATTTAAAAAAAAAAAAGTATAAAATAATTGCAATTACAAATCAATTGGTCATTAAATGGTAATAAATACTCATCTTGAGTCCCTTGATAGAACATTCTCCTTTATTTTTTTATTGTGAATGACTAACTTGACTATTTATTTCAATATAATTGTTTAGACACACCTTTAAAATCCATCTTGAGAAAGTTTTGTAGTCCTAGTCTCTACCACTTTATTTTTCTGTACATACCTGATAAACACTTGCACTAACAGATAGTCCATACTGTGTTTTTGTCTTGCTCTGCATTTTCCCATGCCTAATCCCTATTCCAGGTAAATCCATTCAGAGTCAGGTGATAAGGAAGTGAAAATATTCGTGGTCGCTGATTGGTTACAGATATGTTGCATTCAAAATAAAAAAAAGAAAAAGAAAAAAGGGGGTAATTAACTCAATCTAAAAGATAAAGTGACTGACTAATGTAATCTGCAATGACAACAACAACCACTGTAAGGTTTAAGGTATAAATAATGAATGAGAAGTAATTCAATTTAGCGAAGCATATTTCACACCTAACACGTTGTTTTAACTCATTTCCAGGTAATTTTGTTGTATGGGGATAAGCCCAATAATTGTAGAGTTAATCATCCTCAATGCAGGTAAGACAATAGCAGTTTTACATTTAATTATAAAAGTATTTACCTGTCTCCTAGCTCAATGTGAAACTCTTGTGTGGTCATAATTAACAGCACGTGAACGCGTCTCGCTGGACGGTCACATGGTCGAGTCTGTTTGCTTTCACTTCCGCATAGCGCTACTGTACGTGCATGTAGCTTGTTAGCTTTTTTATGTCACCCTGAGGAGACTTGCAAACTATTTTAGCACAAAAAACAGCGTCGCGTTAAATTTACCCGCGTTTGCAAACTAATTCTGCTCAGGTTTTGCTTAACTTTATTGTTGATAACGATGGATCAAATCAGGAAGCGCTGTTAGCACGAAGCTAGTTTTCCTAACTCAAAAAGCTGCTTAAACCGCTCAACTTTTTAATACTGAATACTGCCAGGACATCCAATGAAGGTAATTATGAGAAGTTTGTTAATTAATGCTTGTGAATCGATACTGACTTGTAAAGACATGTGTTAGCCAATGCAAATCACCCAGTACTTGCGTTTGAAGTTCCTAGTTTCAGCTTGTCTCCCATATGTTTTCATCAAAATTAAAAGGATCCATCTCACTTTTTAGTTGGAATTAAATCATTAATTTTTTGCATCCTGAATTGCTCGTGTACAATGTTAGTTTTCCGCATACTTAAGATTTTTAGGTGCAAAAACCCATTTCCTGATTTTGCCACATGGTCAGTATTACTCAGAATGTCGAAGGAACGGGGACAAAAATACACTTGAAATGGTTTTCTTCCTAAAATGTTCTTTTTCGCAGAGTTTAATACATATCTTTATATAGTCAACTCTATATTTAACTTAAATAAGTAAGTAAATGATGGCTAAGGTTATTATTTTTTATTATTCAGTCAATACATAACATGAATATAGGGAGTCAGAAGTAATGTAAAGATACTAATCAATACAATAACAAGTATTAAAGCTAGATTAATTTATGCAAGTATCAGTACTGGGAAAATGAATAAGACTGTGTTTTAGAATGATCTTCATAAGATCCCATGATAATAATGTGCAAGCAGCAAAGAGCAATACAAAAAACACCCAGAAGGCATATAAACTCAGACAATGAAGCACTCAGTTCAATTCATTATAATAAATAAATTAATATAATGGAATAAAAATAGATTAAACCTGACTAAAGCCAGCAAAGGAAGGCCACCTGCTAAAAAGTTGTTTTAAGAGGTGATTTAAAAGATGATACTGATGGTGTGAGGCCCATTTCCTCCGACGGGTTGTTCCAAAGCCGAGGGGCCCGGACTGAAAAGGCTCCATCACCTTCATCCTGAGCCTGGACTTTGGAATAACCACAGGGACCTGTCTGAGGATCTGAGGCTGTTCTGAAATATAACTTGGTGCAAGACCTAAATGAGCTTTAAAAGTGATCAGTAAATCATAAAATCAATCAATAAAATCTTAAAATCAATTCTAAAACACACAGGCAGCCAGTGAAGGGTAGCTAAGATAATAGGAAGATAATAAGGGAAGATGGTATTAACATGTGTTGAAAACTACTTTCAGTTGTATTAAAAATCACTGTTGAATCAAAATTACGTATCATATTGTTTTTCCTAATGTATTGTGTCAAATTTGATTGTTGTTTAATTGTTTGTTTTCCAGGTACATAATTGTCTTTGGGGCTTGATCCTCCTGTTGATGCTGTGTGGATGTGTTTCCAGCACAGATAAGTCTCCCACAGAAAAATGTAAACTCTCACCTGAAACTCCATCAGAGCGGAAAATCCTTGATCAGCTGGCACCTCTCCTCAACAAAAAGTAAGAAAATACCATGAACTCAACTGTCTCCATAATGACCTTATCTAACTATTGTTGTGGAAAATGGTGTCTTATTTATTTTATATTATTGGTCTTCAATTATTATTTCTCGTTTTATCATTGGTCTGAACTAGGGCTGGGCGATATGAAGCAAAAAATATATCTCGATATACAATATATATCTCAATATCTGTACAGGAAAAATAACCCCTCCAAAACTACTGCAAAAACAAAAATGTTTAAGTGCAAAGAAGTTATCAGTTCATGTAGGAACGTGTAGGAAAGTGCTTCTGCAACATTAAAAACTAAATAAATAACTGTATAAAAATAATAATTTAACTGTAAAATAAAGGAAGAAGTAAGCTCCTTTAGCAGAGGAAGCTCGGGAGGTTCCTTATTTTAATAGATCCATCTTGGCGAGGAGGTTTCACACAAGCAACCGTGCAGAGATTATAATGTGTTTAATTCAGATTTGCCACATTTGTTGACGTTTCAAACTTAAAACCACATGGCTAATTTGCATAAACTATAAGTGCTGAAAAAAAAGTTTCTATCAGGGCAAAACAAGCTGTAAATGGTGGGAAAGGTTAGTGGTGCCAGAAGTTTTGGTTAACACCAATTTTCGGCATTTAGAGACGAGTTGTGTTTCCTCCTGTTGAGGTGCCTCATGTTGAGACACACAAGGGGAAGAAAAGCGACGAAGCAGAACAGCGAAGGAAACAAGCGAAGCGCCAAATCAGGATTAAATATAAGCATCATATCGATATATACAATATGTCAAAAGTTTTGTCGAGTTTTAAAAATATCCGTATATTATCGATATATTGCCCACCCCTAGTCTGAACATTACAATGTTTTAACTATTAATCCATCTCTTTTATGCAGTTATGTCAAGGTTTTTACTCATGGTTCCTGATCAAATCAAACCCGTTTCCTTACACAAACAATAAATGATCTATAGGGGTGTGCAAAAATACTGAAATATTGATATATTGTATTGTTTAATGTGATGATACAGCAGACCACGATATATATACTGTATCTATATCGCCAAGAGTATTTTTTTGGTATATTATGTAAAATTATTTTGTTTCAGTGCTACAGTTTTGTTGCTTGTTTAGTGGAAGGAAACTCGGTGATTAAAATGGTTGCTCACAACTTTGCTCATGAAGCGGTTTAGTATCACAACCATGATTTAGCCATTAGTTTTTATTGAATCATATCAAATCGATTTGAAACGTATCATATCGAATCAAAAGCATGTAGCAACTACTCAATGATACCCAGGCCTAATGATCTACCCACCATTTTAATTTCTATAGCAATATATATCACACATCAAATTGTGTTGCTGTGACTGGCCTAGCACAGTCCAGTTTATTCTATATCAGGGACCTACTGACCTAAATGTATTAAACTATTCAGTAAAAAATAGATTGAATTAAACATTTGACCTTTTTACTTTTTTACACATTTCATCGTTGCTTTTTTCACACTTGTCCTTGTTTGGTATTTCAATGAACTCCAGTTTAATTCTGATGTAGACTTGGTTTGTTTTTTTTCTACTCCTCGTATAGTATATAGTGGTTTATGTTCAAATGTAAACGCAGCTTAAGTGCCTCTTTGCTTCGTCACACTAGAAACATGTGGCAAACAATGTAGTAAAGAATAAATCAAAACCCAATCATTTCAATTCAACTTTACAATAATTTTCTTGTTGACTAACACGATTTAAACAATGTATCCTCAGCTTTACTATGCAGAAGGCGGAGGAGAAGGAGAGCTACACGTATGTTTTTCAGTTATGTGGAGATGCAAATGGCGTTGCAGGAGCTGGAGTTGTTCAAATTAACGACAAGACAAAGCAACAAACAGTTGTTGGAAAATATAACTCAACCAAGGCCATTGGGGGAAGTAAGTACATTTGAAAATACTGTAACCCCCAAAAGAGGGTTCATATTTTTACTGAAGGCAACACTGATTGAGACCAAACCCACTCTATTCAGGAAATAGTTTGGCCTGTTTATGTAGTGCTTTTACAGTATTTATACCTGTGAATGTGAGTATGTAGTTGTGACACTGATTCTGTTATCAGTTAGTATCTGGCTGTTCATTACATTTAGATGTATTTTTTAATTTCTGTTTTTGGACAGTCTTTGGTACAGTGCGTAACTGAATGTTTTTGTTCTTGCAGCTGACTGGGTGATGTTGATCTATGAAAATGGAGAGCCATATAATTCTCACTGCCAAGGAGCAAAAAGAAAGGCCATTATTATGATTTCCTGTGACAGATCGACAGCTGTGGTATGAGTAAAAGTAGTTTGAATAGGAGCGAAACAATGTTTGGAAAGTATTTTATTTGAGTTTTTAGTGAAAAGGAGACCACTGGGTGTCTACTCCTACCCTGCCTAGAATGAAAGTTTGTGTGTTTTTTCCATGCATACATGTATGTATGTATGTATGTATGTATGTATGAATGAATGAATGAATGAATGAATGAATGAATGAATGAATGAATGATAGATCAGAGGGGCAGATGGATTGGCAGCGTTGCTCTGGTCAGTCTGCTCTAGGGCAGATGTGGCTACAGATTGAGCTGACCCACCACCAAATATGGATTGAATTAATAATGCAGAAAACTGTAAAGTGACTTTGAGTGTCTGAAAAAGTACTATATAGAGTCTATATAGTACTATAGTATAGACGACGAGTATACTGTTGTATACATTTCAACATGGCTTCTTGTCTGACAGGGTTACCCGGTTCACACAAAATAATACTTGCTTTTAAGTCCTCTACAGACAATATTATTACTAGAAAATAGTTGCTGATTGGCTTTATGTGATCATTTCATGTCCATGAAATTACTATTAATTTTACAGCTCTAGTTAATATTATAGTCACCTGTATATATTTATGAAGTGTTTATCTTCAGTTGAACATGCATGCCCAATAAAGCTAGAACAGTTGATAGAGAAAATCAAAATGTACTTGAAAATTGTGAAATATAATGTTCTGGCTCTTTTTGCAGCATTCAGAGTTTCTTTAATAGTTTTATTTTATTATAATGTATTATTACTATTATCATTTTTAATAGTGTTTTGTCATCTCCACAGAGTGCTCTCGAAGTCATTTTGGAGGACAGGGAAGGAAACGACTGCTTCTACCTCTTTGAAATGGACACCAGTGCTGTGTGTCCCGTCATCCCGTCAAAACTCAGTGCCGGCTCTATAATACTCATTGTGTTAGTAATACAACATTACATTCATTTCTATCATTCAACCAAATAATCACACAGTCTAAATTATCTTTTGCTTCTTTTAGCGGGGTCTGTCTGGTTGCTGTATACTTAATAGGAGGTTTTCTCTATCAAAGACTCATCGTTGGAGCCAAAGGGATGGAGCAGATTCCACATTATGCTTTCTGGGCAGAGATTGGTAACCTGTCAGCGGTAAGACCTGTTCAGAGGATTTATTCTGATTGAAACCATTTATTTTTTAAGTCCACCAATTGAGGAGAAATAATGTCTGTAGATTAGCTTTGTGTTAAAGTATGTAACTTTATGGAGGTTGAAGTCAGCTGTATAATTCTATGGAAATACAATATTAAAACATTACTTCATAACCAAAGCCAAAAAAAGGTTTGTGGAAATTCAACCCCACTCATGCTGAGGTTTTTTTGTTTTTCAGTGTAATAAAAACATTCATAACTTAAAAAAAAATAAAAAATACTGTATTTTACTGTAATTGTAGAAAAGTTACATACAGCAGCTTTTACTGTAGACCATATCAAAACTCTGCAGTGCTTAGCTCCTGCAGATTTCAGCTGTTTTATATCTTTAAATCTCCATTGTTATACATGCTAGTATAACATTTATTAAATAAATGTTATACTAGCATGTAAATAATAATTATGCTAATTTGAGATGCAATCCCAATCCCCACAGTTTTTTTTTTCTTTTTTAATCCACAAACAACCTGGGCAAAACCTGTATTCGTCCATTGGAATTCTAACCTGCCCTTTTGCCCCTATTAAAGCTATGAATACATAGTGGAATGAACCAATAATTAGCCATATAATTTATTTATTCTGGTCCCTACAGTTTAAATCTTACATTATTACATAAAATGTCAGATATTAAAGGCTAATGAAATTGTAGTTGATGTAAATTGCGTCCTATGACTCTATTTTATTTTATTTTTTTATGTCTTTTTCTTTTGGCCAGGATGGATGTGACTTTGTTTGTCGTTCTAAAAACCGCGAGGAGCCAAACATGTACAGAGGAGTGGCCTCTGAGCCGGCGGAGGAGGAGCCAGAGGAACGGGACGACCATCTTCTACCAATGTGACCTCACTCTGACAGAGACTTTTACTGTGTGAATGATGTTTACTCTTCGCAGGTTAGACAAACCCTGTGCATAAGTCTGTTTATTTGTGTTGATTTAGGACCTAAAGTGTTGTGACTGAAGAGGGCATGTGACTCATGTGGGTAGCACATGTGGCTTTTGGTCTGGTTTGATCCTGGTTTGATCCTGGTTTAGTTCTGATGTAGACCTTGGGTAGATTTTCACATGCACATTCACAACATTAAAATTACAACTGAACCAGGCAGAAACAAAACTAAACTGGATTAGAACAGGACTAAAAGACTAGAACATCAATTTGCACAAACGCAACCATAAAAATGTGATTAAATTTGGACTAAACTGGAACTAAACCTGGACTAGATCAGGACTAAACCAGGACTATACCAGGACATGAACAAGACCAAACCAAGGCTCTATCAGGGCTAAACTGGGCTGAACAAGAACAAGTGTGAAGGCTCCATTATGTTTGTTCTGTTCTAGTCTCGGTTTAGTCCATTGGTTTAGTCAGTTTTAGTTAGTCAGTTTAGGTTTTGTCCAAGTTACATTTCGAGTTAATTCCGAGTTTAGTCATAAGTTTGTAGTTCATGTGGTGTATGTGCATGTGGGAACCTCATACAGATTTTTTCTTTTTTCTTTTTTTTTTTTTTTGAGAAGTTTGCTATCCAACCAATGAGTGATTCTACAGAAAATGTGAACATCTAAGTGGAGTTGAATAAGTAAAGAAATATTGTGTAACTGCTTTTCTTTAGTCAATGATCTGTAAACATTTATTTTACAAATGTCTTGTTTGAGCACTGATGTTATGGGATTGGGTAACACAGAATCATATGTATTTCGTTTTTATGGGTCACTGTTTTTTGTCAAGGACAAAACACATTAATGCTCCGCTTACAACTCCAAAGAGTTTAAAACGAATGTAATATCAATATATGTATATTTGTACACAGTCTATTGTCTATTGTGAAAGAGCACTTAAATTGATTAGTAAAAGGATGTGTTGTGACTCAGCAGTTTGAATTTTAAATATTAATGTGAGAAATGTGTGTAAACTGAAAGGGATTTATAGAAAGTCATCCATGTTTTAATATTATAAGGGCAATATTATACTCTAGACTTTTTTTTAGCTTTGCAACAAAAATACTTGATCTAAGTTAATTTGTGTTTGCTTTTGCTTTCTCAGCTTTGCGTTTGGAATTTACACATACTGTCAGTAATAATTGTTTTACAGATTTGGTAGATAGACACCTAAGTGCACTCATTTGCAGTGAATGTATGAAATGGATTTTAATAAAAATGTAAAATAAAAGTTAAGACGGTTAGTGAAACGTACAGGTGGTAGTTTTGTTAATGCCTAGGGATGGGGTATAAAGGGATAAAAATGTAATTGTGTGTCATGATTCACAAATTTTCTTTTGAATTCAGCTCAATGCTTAAAATACAGTTTCCTCTTGCATACACCCAGTCAGCCTCGTCAATGGATTCAACCAATTACAACGTGTTTTAATTACCTCAGCTAAGCAGTATACGTTTATGTTTTACCCTCCTTTAAAGCATCTATTGCATCTGACAAATCCCATGTTTAATCTGCAGCCCTCAGCTTTGTGTCAGCTGCTCTACAGGCCCATCCAGTCACCTCTGCTAACAGGGTTAAAATGCCAAGTCAACAATAGCGCCGCATACCAGCCCACCTCGGTATGTAGTTGTTTTCTATATAATGCTTTTACCAGCTGTTCTACGACACAGGACGACTTACAAAAAAAACCTCCAAAAACTCTTCACACCTTCACTAGAATCATTTAGGATGTTTTCAGCCCTGGAACTGAAAAAATAGCAAAAAACATATGCATTTTGAACTTTAGAGATGTAGATAGACTAATAATATAGGATTACTGAAACATGAATGATTTTTCCAATTATATTCCAGCAGTGATATTTGCAAATTCTCAAAAACAGAAAAGGAATAGTACTGATTTCTATTTATTCCCACCATAAAGGTTACTCAATACATCTTTAAGGTTTTGTCTTTTTCTTTTATTTATTTCTTTATTTCGTTATTTATTTCAAACCTGCACATGCAATTCTCACAACAACACAACGATACAGACGAAAACACAAACACGCATGGTTTGAGAGGGGGATGGATGAAGCAAAACTTCAGTCAGCTTCAAGTTTTAATCCCCTCCCACACTTCACAAAACAACATTTCAGATACTCAATAGATGAGTGTGTTGCAACAATGTTTTGTCTGCCACACTATCAGATAACGTAGTATTTCCTGTTCAGATAATCCAGAATTTACATACACATTTTCAGATAGACAAAATTTGCTCATATATATTCAAATCAGATCCATTAGTCCTTAAGTAGTAGTAGGTGAAGCATTAACCCCATGTTTCACCCATGGATCTAAAAAAAATGTGAACAAAAACATTCTGCTTTCGGTAATGGAGGCAGCTGAAAATAAAAGTGAAGTGGAACATAATGTGACTTTCATGGGAAAACTAGGATTCATTTCAGAATCACAAATGATGAAAAATCATGGACAATTTGTAAAAATGAAAGCCACTCAGATACATGTGATATGAGAGCCCAGTTTAAAAACACAATTGTGTTTTAGATTATTTGTTTATTTGACAAGAGATTATGACATTACGCATTTTTACAAAGGCAATATCCATATTTTAAGGTTTTACTGGACAAACCCTTACAGAAATATTGAGCTCAAATCCCTTACAGAAATATTGAGCCCACAACAGCGTTTCACCTCATCTTCAGATATATTACACATTTCATCATAAATTATACTTTTTCTGAAGCCCAAATGTTATTTGAGGGTTGGAAGATTTTTTTCCACCCTACAGAGAAGCAAAACAAGTAAATAAGATTTCACCTTGAAAATCCCAAATTGTTTATTTTATAAATTATACTTTTTCTGAAGCCCAAATGCAATTTGAGGGTTGGAAGATTTTTTCCACACTTCCTTACAGAGAAGCAAAGTAAATAAGATTTGTACCTTGAAAATCCCAAATAGTTTATTTTTGTGATAATGTCATAAAACCTTTAGCATTTAGGTTTGCTTGTCAATTAATCATTGTAAATCTTTTTTTTTAGTTTCATTTTGCCTCCACTTGCCTTCATTGCAAAATTTTGAACATTTTGATAACATAAGATTTTAAAAGGTTAGTAAATTAGAATTTACATGTACATTTTCAGAGAGAATTCGCTCAGATATATTCAGATCAGATCCATTAGTCCTTGTACACTAGTAGATGAATGCAATAGCCCCCCATGTGTCCCTCCCATGGATCTGGATCTGTAATAATCTGTTATAGTTCCGTGGTCCCTCCTGAGCAGCAGGGGGCGCAGTGCACGCTGGGACCAACCCCAGCGCCTCCTGCAGAACCAGGGGAAGGGGCGGGGGAAAGTTGGAGCCAAATTTTACAGAAAAGTGCCTCGATGTTTGTGCACGAAGATTTTCGGACTTCAAACTTTATAGGATTTAAAATTTGAACATCGGGAAAGGTAAGTGCACAGGCACGCTTCGGCACGCACTCTTAGCTAGTTAGCACATAGTTTTGAGCTAGCACTTAGCTCTGTCTCTGCTGCTTGCTCTGCTACGCTGTTAGCATCTGTAAAAGTGCTCAAACAGTCAAAACTCAACCTTAAAGTGTCACATGTGGCGAGTAATCAATGAATATATATTTATAGCACTAGTTTTGGTTCATAGATTAGTTCATTTAGACTACACAGTGTTTTGTGTGTGTTGTTTACAAGTTGCATGTTTACATCTGTTGATTTGCACGCTTTGTTGTTGTTGCCGAGTGGCCAAAACTTGTACTAAACTAAAGTACTCTTACTTCAAACAAGTATTACTCATATAGAACTATAAACTTTAGTAATCCAATAAACGACTAAAGTAAGAGTAATTCTAAGAGTAACATTTATAATTTTAAGTTAATGTTTTGGTTAGACTCAGAATCATAAGAATCAAAGTCATTTTTACAAAAAATAGGAGAAAAAAATTATCTGAAGAAGTGTTAAAAGAAGGAAAAATATTTGAAGGCTTCACTATTGTCATTAAACTTTTGTAACTTGTAGAATTACAAAAGGAAGTGTAACCAAATATCATCTCATCGCAATATAATATAATAACAAAGAGTAAAATATACATGGTAATAATAAATTCCAAATAAGTTGCAAAAAAGATTGACAGTCAGGTGTGAAATAATGAATAATTATATAAATGTAAATGTATATGTACAAGTCAAAATACCGCTAATTAAGTCAGAGTAATGTTGCACTGTAAGAAAAATACACAAATACACTGCTATTTTATTAAAAGGTAACTTAAGTAACTGCAGTTGACTTCCACCCATTCCTCTTCTCAGACACTTACACTCTTACCTGTGTATTTTTCCATGGAACTATAATAAAAGCTTAATAAGATAACTTATTAAGACCTTATTATACTTTCATGATTTTTTTTCTTACAGTCAACATACATGTAAATACTGTCTTCCTGAGGGACATAATTAATGCTATTATGTGTGTGATATTAGCCCAGTCTCAGATGTCCTCTTGCATTGTTGACAACAATGCTTATTTTCTTTGCAACTAGTTTTAATGACTTGCTTGGTTTTACATCACACTGAAACCCACACTGATATTTGCAGGTGCAGCTATGGAATCAAATGAAGAGCAGAACAACAGCACTGCAAATGGGACAGCTCAGCAGAACAGTGGGACCTCTCGCACTACTCAGATTGCCCACATGTCTCTGTACGAGAGGCAGGCTGTACAGGTGAGTCTTCCATGATACAAAAAGAGATTATGTTTTTATGAATCTCAACTACTGCCTTTACATCATTACATTACTTGAATGAATACAAAATTAGACATTTCATAGACTTACACCCATTTTCACAATTAAAATAGGGATATTTATTTATATGGCAGTGACAATGCAGTCATACATTCGCAGGCAAAGCTGTGCTATTAACAGCTATTAACTGTTAATAGATATTATTTAACACACTAACACAAACTGTCCCATTGAAATAAAGGCTAATATTCACTCACAGCTTCCCACTTTGTTTATCAGCGTAATGTTTGATGCGTTTTATCTTGTTTTAGGCTCTCCAGGCCCTCCAGAGACAGCCCAATGCCGCTCAGTATTTTCAGCAGCTCATGCTCCAGCAGCAGATCAGCAGTGCTCAACTGCAAAACCTGGCAGCCGTTCAACAGGTGACCACCATCTGAAACTCATATCATCATTTTACATTTAACAGTGATTTAAAGTGACTAAATCCTGAATGTGATGTTTTTAAACAGGCTACGCTTGCTGCAAGTCGGCAATCCAATACTCCGAGTAACAGCGGCTCACAGACTGCATCAACAGTAATGATTTTTATCACACTGCACAATTCTGTTTTAGTTTGGCCTGTCACAATAACTAGGACTTGACTAGGACTTGACTAGGACTTGACTAGGACTTGACTAGGACTTGACTAGGACTTGACTGGAATTAAATTTAGCCTGAGTCTGAAGTCTGAATACATCCTATATAGACTAGGGCGATTCTCCCGTCACGTGTGTGACATTCACAAAACAATTATGTTGTTCTTCCCGGCTTCAAGCTTAGGCATTCATGGAAGTCTTATAAATTATAGGATATTAATTTTATCTTAGGTTAGCTCTATCAGCATATATAAGTATTTTAGCCTTTTCATATGTTTTCTTAGAGATACTGAGTTAGAGATACTACTGTTAATTGTGCTGTGTCACGTGTGTGACTCACAAAAATGGATTGGAATGGAAGTTATCTTAACTAGTGCAAATCTCTGTGAACTTTGAGAGGATAAAATCATGAAAAATATTTTAAATACTACATCAATTGGTACTTTAACAAATGATAACAGAAATTTAGGTGAATAACCAAAACTAACAGTGTACGAAAACAGAATGTGTGTGTCACGTGTGTGACAGGTCTGTCACGTGTGTGACCAAGTGTGAAATCTAGGAAATAACAAGTCAAAACTTTTCAAAAATAAAGCCAGCAAGGCCCAATTATACTTCATAAGAACATAAGAACTTTTTTACACTGTAAAAACAAGTTTTAAAACAACATCAGATTATTAATTTAAATCTTTTGCATAAATAAACTCAGCGTTACAACATATAACCCATAACCACTATAGAGCCACATCGGCCCGTTTGAGATTATAATGCGTTTAATTCAGCTTTGCGCACATTTGTTTATGCTTTACAGAAACAAAACATGGCTCATTTGCATAAATTATAAGCCGTTACACCCCAAGTGTAAACCTTAAATATAAACAATAAAGTTTGTAAAAAGACTAACCTTGGCTGTAAATTCAACACTTAATCGGAAACATTTCCTTTGCTTCTCTCCATTGC
>KN496234.1:0-11736 GCA_000787155.1 Scartelaos histophorus | reverse complement strand
GTTAGAAACTGGCTCCGCAAACTTGCAACGTGGCTTAAAGTGCGTCCAACTGACAACAATCAAGTATTTGGAGTTGAATCATGGGACCATTTTCGGAGGCTACTGTGACAAAAATGTTTTTTTTCTCTCTTGTTTATTTATACTGACAGAGAAGATGATGAACTTTGTGCCAAATTTTGTTTCATGTAGATAGGCGCAGTAATTACAGAGTTCGTAACCATAAATCAAATATGAAATCTGAATTCTGCTGTGAAATCACATGAATACAACCTACTGAGCTTAGCACCAAACTTTTGCACAATGGGTAATTAAATATATATTTTTAACACAGAAAAACATAAAATGCACAACTCATAAAAATCCCACAGGGACAAAATGAATAATTTTTAGTTTCAGTGAAGCCTCCCTCTGAGATACTCGTATTAAGTTGTAACACGCAAAGCCAAAAAATAGGGAGTCTAAAAATAACTGCCGGCAACTTCTGAACACAGCACCATGGTTGAGTGTAATGCAACCCAAAATGCATCCAAAGTGGCTTGTTTCCAAAAAAAATATATAATAAATATGCTTGCCTAAAGAATGTTGCCACAGCTATAAACATATTGTCACAATGCAGGTTTAGCACACTGATCAGGTTAACACAGATTATTTGGGGTCTCTAGGAAAGGCAGACTATCAAATCCATTAGCATGACATCAATTATTCTGTCATGTTTTTGTCACAATGCACTCAGCGGTGCATTGCAGTCAGTGTCAAATCAAAAGTTGCCAAAAAGACATTAAATAATAAAGCATTGGTATGTTTCATCAGTTACTCAAATATGGATGGATACATCGATAAAACAAATACATGACTGTTGTCTTTTAAAAAGTGCATACACTGTTCATTAAATATCAATACATTAAATAAAAAGATGCATTTGCATGGATATATGAAGAAGGCTGCAACAGATGTAGGCACATCGAAGTATCAGTTCACATAAGCCTCAGGCAGCAATTGTCTTCCCCACGGGTTTTCTCCAGGTCCCCCGCTGATGAGCACAAATGCAGGATTTTATGCAAATGAAAAACAGTTGCTTTGGCACATTCCCTCTGATGTCTGCACGATGAATGCATCCACAACATCTGAAACTGAAAGCATCATCTGTGTTAATGCAAATAAGTCAAAGTCTCCTATGGGTGAAAAGTTCTGATTTATTAAGAATACAGAATAAAAAACACAGTAATGAAGTAAGATGAACAATATTAAGAACAAAGTAAGAATGAAAGTGCATCTTACCAGCTATAAAGGTGTTTCCTTTTTGTAGTTGAAGCCTGGGTCGGATCCTTCTATCTGCAGTTTAAGAGCCTGTTTGAGGCTGAGCTCTGTCTCTCCGATGGGATAATTGTCCAGCACATCCTGGTGACCTCTGTTCTGAGCATTCCGAGGAACAGACACCCTCCCCAGGAAAACCTGATTACCCTGTAAGTGGTAGTTTGGGTTGGTCATGATGCCATTTCTCTTCTTCTCTGCCAGGCTCTGCTGCTGGATGAAGTACTGATCTTGGTTGGGCTGAATGGGACTGCCAATCATGATTTTACAATGAGGATCCTTCACTGCGATGTTTGCAACAGTTTTATTTAGAGCTATTCGCTTATCGAACTGAGTCATCTCATACTCCAGAACTTGGTTTGACCCATTGTTTTTGTTTTTCTTTTTGTCACCCAGAGATGTTTTGCCATTTAAAGATGAAATTTTACTTCCCTTTGTGGCCTTATTAAGACCTGGTTTTAACTGTGACCAGTCAAAGTCACTGGCTGGCGAGGATGGCTGCTGGCCAATGGACTTTGTTGTAGAAGAAGGAGATACAATAGACTGTCTACTGCGACTGCGAGGCAGTGAGTGCTGCTGGATCTGTTCTGTGAAAGTCATTCCATGAAAACTGTCAATGGGCACAGTCTGAGCAGTGGCGGTGGAGGATGTGGTTCTCAGGGAGGAGTTTTTGGAGCTCTTTAGGGAGTTATTAGAGAGGGAGGATTTCTGCCTGTCAACAGTGGAGTCTGGAGACTCAGATGGGGAGCTGAACGCATGGACAGGTCCATTTGTGAGACATCGGCCGGATGACTGCATGTCACCAGCTCCTGTGCTGCCTGAACTGCTGGATTTAATGGTGAGGGACTGCATTTTACCAGTTACAGAGGATGTTTTTTCTTCCATGGTATGTACAGGAGAGGGGTTGCACCCATTCAGTGTTGAGGCTCCATATTTTTCAAGCAGTTTAATGATCATTGCATGGCCTCCTTTAGCTGCGACTCTCATTGCTGTGCGCCCAAACTGGTCAGCATGGTTTGGGTCAGCACCATTCTCAAGAAGGATTTGAACTACATCGATATGACCCTCCTGGGCAGCTATGCCCAGTGCTGTAGCTCCCTGGTTACATGTGTGGTCTACCCGGGTGCCATTTTCTATCAGATACTGCACCACTTTGGTATGGCCTTGCCACGCAGCAGACTGGAGGGCAGATCTCTTCTCATTGTCACACGCATTTACATCAGCATGGTAATTAATAAGCAGACGCACCATTTCAAGATGCCCTTGCCAGCAGGACACGTGGAGAGCAGTTCTACCCTCTGTGTCACAAGATTCAACATTGGCACCATTTTCAAGAAAATACTCTGTCATGGCCAGCTGGTTTTCAAGTGCCAGAATGTAGAGAGTGGGGCGCCCATCTGCATCCTTATAGTCTATATCAGCCCCATGGCTCAGCAGCAGCTCCACTATGTCCCTGTGGCTCTCCAGTGCAGCCACCCTCAGAGCATTCCTCCCATCATATCCTCTCTGGTCCACAGGGGATTTGTTTTCCAGAAGAATTTGAACACAATCATAATGTCCTTCTTGTGCAGATAATATTAACGGTATTCGACCGTCATTATCAACTTCTGTGCAGCGAGCGCCTTGCTCAATGAGGGCATCACACACCTGTCTGTGGCCTTCAAAAGCAGCCATGTGCAGCGGCGTCCAGCCAGCATCATCCCTGTGATTTTCATCCAGACCTCTGTCCAGCAGAGTCCGCACTACTTCCACATTTCCCTGAGCAGAGGCAATACTCAGCACAGTCCTTCCCTCACTGTCAATGCTGTCGACAGCTGCGCCCCAGAACAGTAAAGTGTTGACGACAGAGGCATGGCCCATAGATGCAGCCGCCAGCAGAGGGGTGCGGCCATTGTTGTCTGTGTGATCCACGTCAGCACCACCTTCTAAGAGCAAATCCACCACATCCACATGTCCTTCATAGCCAGCCACAAGGAGAGGGGTCATGCAGTCTTTGTCACAGTGGTCAACCTCCGCCCCCCTTTCGATCAGGAGGCTTACTACTGAAGCGTGGCCCTTACTTGCGGGGACACAGAGGGCCGCCACTGAGAGCGCCGTCCTCCCGTCCACATCTTCATGGTTCACTTCAGCGCCGTGGTCCAGGAGGTGCTCCACGATCTCCCTGTGCCCCATGTACGCCGCCGCAATCAGAGCCGTCCTTCCTTCATTGTCCGCCTTGTTGACCTCCGCTCCGTGCTGGAGGAGGTTCAACACGATGTCTTCATGACCGCCCCACGCAGCTGCCCTCAAAGCTGTTCTCCCGTCGGCATCGGCACAGTTCACTTTGGCACCAGCGTACAGAAGAGCCGATACAACTTCCGAATGCCCTCCCCAAGCTGCAGACCTAAGAGCTGTCCATCCGTCATGATCCGTGTGGTTTATGTTGGCCTCACAACCTATTAGGCAGTTGACGACTTTAGTGTGGCCTTGCCTTGCAGCGAGCGTAAGTGCTGTTTGTCCGTGGTTGTCTTCTAACTCCATATTTGCTCCTCTGGATATGAGCAAGTTCACAACATCAAGGTTTCCACTGTATGCAGCGTTAGCCAACAGAGTTCTGCCACTTGAGTCATATTGATTTACAGAGGCACCATTATCAAGTAAAGTCCGTATAGAGTCCTCTCTCTCTAGGGCCTGCTGTACAATGCAGGAGGCGTGGTCGTCTTCGTTGTTAACATGAGCTCCGGCTTTGACTAAAAGCTGCAGTACTTCCTGTTCTTTTGGTATTGAGATAGACAGGGCATCTTTAGCAGGGGTGCCGTTCCACACCATCCACAGAGCAAGGTTAAAAGGTTCAATTTGCAGATTTGAGTTGACGAGATGCAAAGCAAACTCCTGAACTTCGAGCGGTTTGAGCTGCTTAGCTCTGCAGGTGTAGCTCATGGCTAACATCCGATGCCCTTCTGCAGCATTGCACAGGTATTTTTGAGTGCAGTGCTTGACATCGAGCAACCACTCGGCGAAACTGTAGTGGAAAAGTATTTTTGTATTCCCCAATCCATCCACCAAGAGTTTGGATAAAATGTCCATCTTTTTCTGAAAATCCTCCATGGTTAGTGTCATATTTTTGGTCCAGACTGCGTGGTACAGTTCTTTGACAGTGAGCGGGCGGCACGTTGCCAGGATTACATTGAGAATAGGCTGAACTTTGGCAAACTGTTTCCTGACAAATAGTCTCTGACAGAGCCACAAGTAGAGGCCGTTGAGGGTGCCAGGGATGTCACGGATTTCGCGCAGCATGATAAAGTTCTCCACCACTCCATCCAGGACGCGTTCCAAGTAGAGGAAACAGCCACTGCTCTTGATGTGGAGTTGGTTGAGCATCTCGGCGGTCTCCTTGGTGAGATGTTGCCTCAGGGCCTCCTCCTGGTCCAGCCGGTGGAGGATGTACTGCTGCACATCTTTGACAATGTAGGCCTTGCGTAGATCGTCCAGGCTGATTTTCCGGAAACCTTTGAGAAACAAAAAGGAAAAAAAAAGATATTAGTTAAATAAAAACAAAAACACAATCAATTATAATTCTAAACAACACCAAGATGACAACAATATGACATTTTGAGATAATTTTAAAGAAATTCATATGCACTGTTTTTTGGTATTGCAACGTCTTTAGAGGAGTAACAAAAAAAATAATCTTTGTCAAACAAAACTTCAAAATTCAGGATGTGGCAGGAATACAGTGTAATTTGTATTATGTTTTTATTGTGTTATTTTTTTTAATTCGAAAATGTTTTGATATTGCTGTGGTTTTGTCGTATTTTGTACCATGACAATAATTCTTTATCTAATCTACATAATTATTCGTGTATTTGCTTAAGACATTTGTTTTAGATTAAATTAAACCTTCAGGGAGACTAAACCAGACCAAGTTACAAGTCAGATCTGTGGAGAAGCAACCACACTCACACTCACTTTTCCATTTTTGAGCTATAAAACCAACTGTAAATGAATAAATGTAAGTTAGAGCTGTTTAATGTCATAGTTTGGAGCATTTCAAGCAGAGCGGTGATGGAGCCCAAACCAAAAAGTTACATCGTGCACCTATAAAAATGATTTCCTTTCACTAAACGTTTACACGAAACAATTTTAGCAAACAGATCTTATTGTTGAAAATAGTTCTTTCTAAGCTCCACATTCCTGAGTTGCTAGACAATCAGAAGCAAAGCAATGTCTCTGAGGCGAATGCAGCCCGGTGCATCTTTAATGACGAATTGCAACAAAACAAGTGTTGTGGGTTATCAGCGCACGCAGGTTCCCACAGACATAATCCGCCCGGAGCTACAAAGAAATCTCCGAAAGAAAATAATTTCCTTCGACGCAGGAATCTGATTAAAAGTTCATTCATAATTCTCACTGACTGACTGTAAAGGTCATTAGGCTCAGCAGGTGCAATTCTTCACTGTGAGCTAAATAAGAGTCAAATGGATACTGAGGGAGGTTTAATTTCGCTCTCTGCATCTCTTGAATGGCCCGATATATCAGGACTTTAGAAAATGGCCTTGGAAAACATATTATCACAGTGTGTCCTAATGATTGGTCTTAAATGGTGGCGAGGTATTGAAAAAACTCTAATGATTTTCTCTAATGGGTATACAGTGACTAGTATCTATTCAGAATACTCGACTCTGTGTAGTCGGTGTAGTTTTACATGAACATTTACATATGTCAGGGTTACTGGGACAGCCTCTCGCATTATTACGGATGTGCTGTGTTTTTCAAAGACCTGAGCGAGGTTCTAGCATATTATTCAAGACTACAAAAGGCTTTTAAACGAATTCAAGATTTCGAAGAAAGATTCAATTATCTACTCCTACTCGTGTAACAGGAGCTTCAACCATTTAGTCTTTATTTGAGTTATTTTCACATGTGTTTCTTGATTATTTTATTACATTTTCATAAAGTGAAAAAGGATTTGTTGATGTGGATAGTGTTTACTTGGGAAGGAAGTTGCACTGTGTAACTTTTTGGTTCATTTTTTTCCACCCTCTTGTTTCTATGGATACAACATTGCTCTGCCTGGAATGTTCCACAATAAACATGACATTAAACAGCCCTACTTTGCATTTATTAAATTACAGGTGGTTTTACAGCTCAAAAATTCTGGCATTCTGGCTTTGAGTGGTGTCGCCTCTCCACAGATCTGACCTGTAAGTTGGTCTGGTTTGGTTTCCATGAAGATAGAAAGGTTTAAAGCCATGCTGTGAAACATTCCAGACAAAAGAATGGAGAAAATCACTGATGAAACTTCAACCAGAAAAGATACACAATGCAAATTTTAAGTCCTGTTCTGGGAAGATAATATTACCATTGCAAGATAGGGCCATTTTCTTGCTAATTTAAAGTTATACATCATTATTCATATACTGGTCTGGTCTGTTGTCTCCGTGGGAATATTATTGCGTCGCTTTTAATGTCCCAGAGTGCGGCATTTAACTCTTATCGTCATTGACAACCAAGCGGCTCAACTCAAAATGACAAGCTCAGATCATTCGGCGTAAGAATGCATCAAGTTTCAGCAACGAAAAGCGCAGTAATCGAATAAATAAATAAATGCAAGACAAATGATTTTACCGTGAAGCCTTTTAGCAACACCGTCTCCATAGCAACGACAACAGACCGCGTATTTCGTATCTAAAAACCTCTCATACCTTTAACGTACGAGTCAAATCCAAACGCTTTGATTGTATATTAGGTTTCCGCTCTTCGCCCTCGGCAGCGCTGTGTTCATCTGAGTGCCATTATGTGGGTAGAAGGGAAAAAAAAGCCCGTTAAAAGCGATCCAGCGGAGGGAGCTAGCCGCTAACCGCACCTGCGCGCCAGATAACCGAGCCAGATGAGGGTGGCCGGCGTTCCCAAACAGCCACCGACAGTTAGGACAACAGATGTAGGTAAACACAAGGAGGCGCCGCAGTGGGATTTCTTTATCACGGGCCTCTAGGTTTGTTTTAGATAAGAGCTCCCACACTTACGACTCCACGCGGTAATGGCTTCTCTTTCGGGTTTTTTTATTCCGCGGGCCTTGAGGGCTCCGGCGTTACAACCAGACAAGTGATAAAAGACCGGCAATCTACCACAGCGGAGTTCATAAAGCGTGAGGATTGTGCCTGAAAATGTACAAAAAGACACGATGAGGATTGGACCAGTACTGCAGTTGTTTGTCCTGGTAGTATCGGCGTGAACAATTCAGCTGATGAGGAAAAAATAGATTGTGTCATATTTTATCATCAAATTATTCAGTGTTGTTTGAAAAGAAGTGATTTTTCAGTTCTACTTCCACTACTACACATATTTCTACTGATAATTATTACTACTGCTACTACTACTGCTGCTGTTACTAGTCTAATACATGTCCCTATTACATGACACTACCAATACTACAAATATTTCTACTACTACTACAATTACTACAATTATTACTACTATTACTTCTGCTGCTACTACTCCTACTACTCCTACTACTCCTACTACTCCTCCTACTACTACTACTACTCCTGGACACCAAGTTGAGCAGATAATACAAGATATAATAAAAAAAATATCCAAATACTACATAGAAGTGTTGTGTTTCACCTACGAATGTGCACGACTCAAAACTCGTGGAAAGGTTTTCATGAACTTGTTTTGCTCCGGTCTGGTCTATAATCACTAATGCATTAAAATAAACATGTTTGATTTTCCATCGAGTCCATTAGAGTTGTCGTCAGGGCTTTACTCTTCGCTTTCATGTACTACAGTATATGTAATTCCAAACAAGGTTACTGGAGCATTCCTCTTTAGTAATGAGGTTTTAGACATTGTCATGAGCATCCACAAGGGACATTAAGAAATTTAGGTCATGCCATTTCATCCCTGTTTTCTATCAATGGTGCTATGTAGTCTTTGGAGGTCAACAGAACAGAATGGAGGTTTATGTTGGTTAAAGCTTTTGAATAAATGCGTTAAAGATGATAAAAATAAATTCTGGATCTAGCCAAAAGGGTTGAAAAAGAATAAAACAAACAATTATTTATATCCTGTCCAATACTGTCTTATAGTGAGAAGGAATAGACTCTTTTATAAGTGATATTTTTGACATCTGTTTGAAAAGTGGCTTTGCTCCAGGAGTTAGTAAATTGTGTTTTCAATAACAAATGCAAATATATGGATAGATTAAATCATTAAATCATTATTAAAATTGCATTGGATAATTGCACAGCCTGTAGTTTCATCAAGCTCCTTCCAATAAAAAAGTATTTACATTGCATGAAGAACTAGTGCTGTAAGAGTAATTGAAATCGAAATGGCGATTTGAATAAACGCAATTAGCGAATCGCAAAGGCTGCATTTTTTGAAGTACCATCATTTCCTCCACAAACAGCAGCAAACTTTGTCTTATTCTGCATAAAAAATGTTACGCGTGTAGTTTAGAGTTGCGCAAACATGTCTGCAAAGCGATTCTTGTATAAGTTTGTCGATTTTTCTGGCTAAATGTGAACTTTGAACAGAATCTTATTTTTCAAACCTAATGGCTCGTCAGAAAAATTCGATATTTTTCCCAATTCAGCCCAATTAAGAACCCAACAATTCCCAACCTTTATTTACAGGAACTAGAAAACAAATGCACAAATCACAAGGCTAGCCTTTAGCTCATTTCGCGCATTAGCCCGCTATCTCTTTGCAGCTAATAACGCTAAACAGATTTACGAGAGACATTACCGCCAAACTATGCGGTACAGCCTCGATCTCCAAAACGCTCAACGGAAACGTGGCTTTAAACTCGATCAGAGAACGCAGATACCGGGCAGATGGAAGAACAATTCAACCAGTTAACTTTGAGATTTATGGCGACGCCTCCGCTCCCTATCTGCTCGGTGTATGAATCTTCACAGGTGCCATTTAGTGCACGGCTTAGGCAGCTGTGCAAAGAATGTATCTAATAAAACTGCGGCGCATTACTATCCTCTAATGTACGCTGCATAAAAAGGCTCTGGTAGTAGCGGCAACTCGGTGACCCCGGCTCCTCATTGTTTGGAGCGGGACTGTCTTTGCAGATGCCCCCTCCCCTCCGCAACTTTGTGACATCCCGATCTAGTTCCCACACGACTGCACAGACGCAAAACGCCGAGGAGTTTTGCAGTGAAAAGGTTGCTGAATGTTTGGTGACTTTTATGGTTTGAGCAAATACTATGCTACAATTACTACAATTATTACTACTGTTACTTCTGCTGCTCCTACTACTACTACTACTATTACTACTATTACTACTATTACTACTATTACTACTATTACTACTATTACTACTATTACTACTATTACTACTATTACTACTATTACTTCTACTTCTACTACTACTACTACAATTACTACAATTATTACTACTGTTACTTCTGCTGCTCCTACTACTACTACTACTACTACTACTACAATTACTACGATTATTACTACTATTACTTCTGCTGCTCCTACTACTACTACTACTACTACTACTACTATTACTACATTTACTACAATTATTACTACTATTACTTCTGCTGCTCCTACTACTACTACTACTAATACTACTACTACTCCTACTACTACTACTACTACTACTACTACTACTACAATTACTACAATTATTACTACTATTACTTCTGCTGCTGCTGCTACTACTGCTACTACTACTACTACTACTACAATTACTACAACTATTACTACTATTACTACTATTACTTCTGCTGCTACTACTACTACTACTACTACTGCTACTGCTACTGCTACTGCTACTACTACTGCTACTGCTACTACTACTATTACTACTACTACTACAATTACTACTATTACTTCTGCTGCTACTACAGCAAACTACTACTGTTTGCTGTTCCTAAGTCCAGACTCAGGACAAAGGGCGATCGGGTCTTTTCAGTCCGGGCACTTCGTGTTTGGAACAACCTGATCAATATCGTCTTTTAAATCAGTTCTTAAAACCCATTTTTATCGGTTATCCTTCCTTTAGCTGGTTTTAGCTGCTTCATTTTATTCATTAGTCGTTTTTCTTCTAATTATGTGTCTATTTAGTTATTATAATGAACTGGTTTGGTTTCATTGTGTTTTTGTGTGTGCCTTCTGTGTGCTGTTTCATTTTGCTTTTTTGCATTTTTTTTTCATTTCGTTTTGTAAACCTTGTTTTTAAAAGTGCTTTATAAAGATTTAATATACAAGATTTTATTATAACTGGTTACGGCTAAAACTACCTGTACTCTGCTAAGATTCCTCTTATTTCTGCTCCTTTTCATTCATTTCTTATATGTTTGATGCTGTGATGCTTGTGAGTGTCTATGTTTGTCTATGTCTATGTTTCAGATTGTTAATGCAGAGAAAATAAGGCACAGTGTCTTTTAAGAGTATATTCCAAATCGCTGGACTTGATCTTCTATTTTGGGGTAAATCAAGCCATAAAATTACACAATATGGTAAAAATAAATAATTAGTTACTATTTCTCCCTTGGCCTTTCTTTTTCTTTCCTATATTTTTCTTTTCTTCACATTTCCATCTATTGAACTTCCTGGTTGGTTGAAAAACTATCAACCAACTACGCTACAACTGCCTGGATTTATCCAAACCTTTTTTGTAACACAATTTTAAAGGTCTTATATTACACAAAATGGATTCTTATGAGTTTTAGGCCATGTTATGTTGTGTCCTCATCAAAAAAATACTCAGAAATGTGTTTTGTTTTAGAAATCCTGGTTTATTCGTCTGTCTACGACTCTAAAGTTCAGGCTTATTAACTCACTTTTACCTTTAGTTCAGCAGAAAATGAAACAAAACACAACTCCAGGTATGTTTTAATGAGGAAACGACATTATAACAGACCGGAAAATAGTCTAACAAGGGCGCTTTAAAGTACTGTATATGCATCAGTCAAGATAAACCCACTGACCTCTCCTCTAACATGTCAACCTTTTTCTTCTTATGTCACCACATTTTTCTAATCAGAGCAGTGGAACTTGATGAACTTGGGGTGATTGGGTAAAAAGAATGGAAGAAAAGTAAAGTCCCCAGACAGTAATTGTACAAAGGGCAGACATTGTGCTGGTGATGTGACTTTCTCATGTCATCGAGCCACATTCCCGTTCTGGACTCAATCTTTGTGGGACAGGAAACCCACCAGCACAAAGGGGAAGAGGCCATTAAGGGGGAAGAACCAGGGCGCATGGACTGTACAGTAGAGGGAGGAGCCACTTCTCACATGCAACAACGAGGACGCATGAAATATAGAAGCTGCAGTCACTTTTCTGTTGAAAGCTTTATCTAAATATCAGAGTTATTTTCAATTATATTTTGAAAGCCATGCTACATAATTAACTGTTATGCATGTAATAAAATAAAATAATAAAATCAAATTAAATTAAAACAAATAAAATAAA
>KN496233.1:3707-15405 GCA_000787155.1 Scartelaos histophorus | reverse complement strand
TCCACCTTGTGATGTCATATATATTTTCAGTTTAATGGCCAAATTTAACCTTTTGTTTAGTAGAAATTGGCAATTCCAGGGTTTAACTTATTCAAATGATTCTAGTGGAGGTGTATGGAGTTTAAAAACACAGTGGAGCACTTCCTGCTTTCCGTTTGAGAGAAGAACTTGCCGAAATGTGCAGGGTTTGTGTGTTAAACATGTGTGAATGAAACAAAACACAACTCCAGGTAGGTTTTTGATGAGGAAGCGACATTATAACATAGACCAGAATAGCAAATAGAGAATAGCGTAATATAGGACACTCCATTTTAATCTCGAAAATAAAAAGAAAAGCACAGTTAGCAAGGTTATATCCATCAGACTGCAGCTTCATGATGACTGCGACGCCTCCTCATGCGTCAGACTTGTTGTGCACAGTGTTTACTTGTGACGAGGAGCCCTCCCTGTAGCTGTTTGTTATGATTCTCCGTGTGCGAGCGCAGCAACGTGAACGGCTGCGAATAGTCCACAGACAGCCCGGTCCGTGCGCCCAGACTGTGTAAATCCCCCAGAGTCCCCCCGCGCTGCCACGTCCGACAGGTGAAACCCAAGCCTCTGATCCGTGATTAACACTGGCCCTGTCCCACTGCAGACAGGCGCTGACTGCTCCATCTGTGCGCCAAGGAACAGGGACCTTGTCAGCCCTCCAAACTAATAAAGTGACTCATCCTAGTGCCCTTCTCGGAGTGGAGGAGGAGGGAAAAACAGAGAGGAGGGGGAGGTAATAGGCCTGTCATGATAATTACTATATTCACCTTATTACGGAAGTTGGCCTGCGCGCCGCCATCTTGATTCGGTTTGTATTATTTTGTAGGTGATGTCATATTGTCAAAAGTCTCTATCGGATTACAAGTCTCTTTGCTCTTTCATTGTTACGGTGCAGCAAGAAGAAACAAAGCAAATCATTATTGTATATGTAGTTGGAGTAGGCATGATACAGACATTTTGTGTGACGATTATTACAGCCAAGATAAGCGCGATTAATGATTTTTTGTACTTAAAGTGTTAAAAATGTTCATGTGGTGCCATTAACTGATGATTTTTAAACTTTTTTAAAATGACTATATTTAATCAAATTTCTTTTCTTTCTTTTTTTTGTCATATTTTCTGAAGTGTTTTTAGTCCCACATGAAATTTCACCTTTCCCGAATAGATATTTACCCAATAATATTTAAACAAATATTGTCTGAGCGTGTCCATTTGTTCAGATTTCATGTTTTCATTTTTTTCAGTCTCATGTTCATATGACTCAGAACTTAGATTAACATCTCATCCATGTTTTAGAAAAGAAAACAATTTTAAGGTTATTCTCGGTCGTACCACATGACATTTATTAAGGTTGTAGCCAATTCATGTACTTAACAAAACACTTTAAAAATGCTTAATATAAATGTCAAACTTAGATTTACGCAGATTTGACATTGTAAATATTTGAAAACGTGCCTGTTGAGGTCATTGACCCACATAGAGTATATCACGATAATGAAGTTGGTCATAGTTGAAACATGTTGTGGATATGATGAATAATGATAATTTGAGTATTATCAGTAGGTTCCATATTTAAACAGCTGTTATAGTGTTGTACTTTGTAAGTGAAAGTGAAAACAATAACGATCTAGAAGAAAACATCATAGAGAAGTGCATTTTTTCTGGTGATTTAAGGCAATTTTCTTTGTTTTAGATTATCACAGTTATATAAAATGTCCTATGAAGAATTATAAATAATATTATTGTGTATTGTGCTTGGGGCTGCCGGTCCTATCAGCAAATAAATTCAATACAGACGATAAAGTCGTTTTAAAACCTCCCAGAGAATCAGGGCACTGTAACATGTTGGTGCACATGAAAAGTGAACATTTTACATAAATGAACCTTCAATATTCACTTTGTGGGTTTGCCTAATTTAGAGCTAATTTTATCCACTTTATGGTTGTCCTTTGGGTAATATCCTGACAGAATCCACTTTTAAACCTGGTATAGCCCAAGATTAGACCTGGAAATGTGATATTAAATGTTAAATGGAACATATTTCACTGTTTCCACATCAAAAACATCAACTCGATTTCATTTAACACAATAATTCTGTGTGTTATTTTTTCAAACAAAAAACGCTGTTCCACCTTGTGATGTGGTAATACAGGAAGTGCTCCACTGTGTTTTCAAACTCCATACACCTTCACTAAAATCATTTCGATAATTTCATCTCTGGAATTGTCAATCTTTACAAAACAAAAGGTAAAAAACAGTAGCTGCTAACTTGAAAACTACCAGTTCAGAGCATTTTTAGGTATGGATAGACTAAGAATAAAGAGTTACTCAAACATGTGTGAAGGAAACAAAATACCAGATACGTTTAAAGCTCATTAGAGTACGTTTTGTGTAATATAGGACCAAGAGAGATGGTAAATGTGTGGTAAAGAAAAATAGAAAAAAGGAAAAACAAGGGTAAGAGAGAAACAGAGAGACAACAAAAAGAGAGAGAGAAAAGAGAAACTGCTAGACACAAGAGAAAGAGACAAAGAGAGTGAAATCAGTCATAGAGAAAGTGAAAGAGAGAGGAATGACAGAGAATAAAAATACACAGGAGAGAAAGAAAAGGAAGAGTGTGAGAAGAAAGAAGGAAAGACAGAGAGAAAGAGAGAGAGGAGAAATGCTAATCAAAATAGCCACTGCCCAGCTCAGCCCAGACAGACGGACCATCCAGCATCTGTGTTATTTTTAAGGAACAAAATGTCAGCGGGCAGTGAACATGCTCAAGGCGCATATCTATCAGGGTTAGCCACAAGGTCAGATCACTTTCTGAGACAAAGGCTGTTGTAAATGGTGCCACAGCCGCTTTGAAGTGTGAACAGGAGGAGATCAAGAGCGCAAAATTGATTCTTGTGAGCTATGGACCTGGAATGTTCCACAATATGACATTAAACAGCTATGTCGTACGTTTATTCACCTACAGATGGTTTCTACAGCTCAAAAATACCACAAAAAAACAGGCATTCAGACTGTGAGCGGGGTTAGCGCTCCACAGATCTGATCTGTAACTCAGTCCGGTTTGGTCTCCGTGAAGATGCATACGTCAGTGACATGACGTGTGTCCAATTGCAATTTCTTCAGTTAAAAAGGTTCAAATTTCATAATAATTCCCCACATACCTGGAGAACCTCTGACCTCCATGGAACCAAATCATTTTTTTCAGAAATCATACGTTTTTTGTGCTTAAAGTGTTAAAATGTTCATGTGGTGCGACCGTCCACCCTGAACTGATGATGTTTTTACTTCTTTAAAATGACTAATCTAATCTCATTTATTTTCTTTCTTTTTTGTCATATTTTCTGAAGTGTTTTTAGTCCCACATGAAATTTCATCTTTCTTGAATCGATATTACCCCATTATATTCAAACAAATATTGTCCAAGTGTGTCAATTTTTTCAGATCTCAATCTCATGTTCATATGACTCAGAACTTAGATTAACATCCCAATCATGTTTTAGCAAATAAAAAAATTTTAAGTTTATTCTTGGTCGCACCACATGACATTTTTTCAGGTCGTAGCCAATTCATGTCCATAAAAACACTAAAAATGCTTAATATAAATGTCAAACATAGATTTCTGCACCTGACATTGTAAATATTTGGAAAAAATGAAATGGAAACAAAATTTTAAAATTTGCCTGTTGACGTCATTGACCCACATAAAAAGGTTTAAAGCCACACTGTGAAACATTACAGACAAAGCAAGAACATCTCATCAAAAACAGACCTGTAGTTTTGTTTCATTCACACGTTTTTGAGTCATCCTTTATTATTATTCGTCTGTTTACATTTCCAAAGCTGAAAATACTCTGTTCCACCTCATGATGTCATGAAGTTGTAGTTTTCAGGTTAACAGCTGCTTTATCACGTCATAAAAAATCTCAGTAGAGCAAAGAATATGTGCACCCAATAAATACTGACCCCAGATATATTGTTCCAGCTTTCATATACTGAAAAATAAGTTGAAATGGTAATTATCGTGACTTGGCCTACGTATTAGTGACTCTTGTAAATGTGCAAAAAGATAAATCAGTGTCTCATACAGGCGTAGTTCGGGCCCAGTCTCCTGCCACCCAGACCCGTGGCTGTTTTTATGGGTCAGGTATCATCTGAGTTTAAGGCCAAAACACCCCAGTGTAAACAAGTCCAGCCATTCATTTATATTCATTTGAGGTTCAATGCTTCATGCTTTTTAACTGTTTCCCATTTGTCAAATTAATGGTTTTTAGGATCACCGAGTTATATTTAAGTAAATACAGATGTAATCACCAGGAATGCACCGTCAAGTTGTTGCTGTGAAATCTGTGAACGCGTGTTTTTCGATGCTGATATTGTGTTATAGCCCCTGATACAAAATGCCAAATTCTACTCGTGTGAAGAAAACAAAGCATCCAAACAATGTGACCCCTGAACACTGGCATTGGGAAAGTGGTCATTTATTAGAAATTAGTTCTGGCTGGAGAAACACGTGACCCCGAGCTCCCAGAGGACACATCGGCCCATTCTATTTAACCGGTTTGGGATTTCAGCCACTCATTGATAGCCCTTTCCGAGATTTATTCTGTCATCGGTCCGCGAGAGCACATCAGACACATGTGAGGTGAAGTCACGGGCCTCACAGTGAAAACACGTCCGAGACCTCAGAGGAATTCATCCAAAATCAAAAGAATACCGTAGGCAGACTCGGTATAGGCCTTATGGATGAGCTGAAATGTCCTGAAATATGAGGAGACCTGTCACGATCAATTCTGAAGTGCTATAATGGCTGAAGTAAATGTAGACAATAAACAGTGGTTAAGTAAGTTGAAGATTAGTCAAGTAAAAGTAAAACTATCATGTTAAAATGGGAAGAAAATGGGAGAAGTAAAACTAGTAAAGTACCTGTATAAAAAGAGTAAAAGGAAAAGTATTTTGCAGAGATTTTTAGAACAAGTGAAGCATCAAATGCCGTGATTTTGATAAAGAATGCTGCTGATTTTAGGGGATTCAATTAATTTCTTAATTTTTTGTTTCTGTTTTGGGGTTTTTGTCTATTTGGTTTCTCAAAATGGAGACGTTAAAGGTGAAATGTGTAACTTGGAAATGTCATTGCTCTGTCTGTAAAGTTCCACAGTGTGAGATTAAACAGGTTTATCAATTACAGGTGTTTTTTTTAGCTCAAAAATTCCTCAAAAAACAGGCGTTCTGGCTGTGAGCGGGATTGCCTCTCCACAGATCTGATCTGTAACATGGTCTCGTTCAGTTTCTATAATGATACAAAGGTTTAATGCCTCTACAGGAAAAGTTACACAGTGCATCTTTAACTCAAATTAAATGATCTCAAGCCAAGAAAATTACCTTTTACTTTTCAGTCCAGATCTTAAGTGTAGTTGGGTATAAAGTACAATATCTACTATAAAAGTGACTTAGTGAAGTACAGATACATACAAATTTTACTCAATTATTGTAGTTTACATTTGTACTTCAACCACTAATGATAAAAAATAATATTGAAAGTTATTTTATTATTTTGAAACCTATGCTTTTCTAAATATACAATATTGTTGAAAAAATGTAGGTACTTCGTTTGCACCTATAATGAGTCATAGAACTTGTGAATTCAACTTTTCACAGCTTAAATCTTATTTTATAGCCAAAAAATAACTAAACATTTCTCAGTAGTTCAAAGAATATGTACACATAGCATGAGAGGATTTTCTATGTGAAGTTTGCATGTTCTCCCTGTGTGTGACTGGTTTCATTCATTTACTTCAAATACATGTATAATTTTGACTCATCTTCTGGCAAATCCAAGTCTTGAACCAACATCTGGAGAAAGGTTACTGGGCACTGCAGTTTTACAGCTCTCAAAAATTTCAACAACCATAAAAGTTTCAAATGCAAAGGTCAGAAAAGTACACACAGCAAAAAGTGAAGTGTTAAAACTAACTCTCACTGAATCAAATTTAACATTTTCTCAGGGTTTATATGAGTCAAATCTGTTCTAGAGTTGATTTAACATTTTTGGAAATGTTAATTATGTAAAACTGGACCAAAGTTCCTGTTTAACCCCCAACAAGAGTTATCCTGATTTAGCAAAACAACACACAGAGATGTTTTATTTTTACACTTTATTTTAGTTAATTTAAGATGAAATTACGTTCAAAACTGGTCTCCTCTCACAGGAGTTTGAAGCGATGGGTGGGAGGAGCCAAATTAACACTAGTGGATGTTGAATGAACACTAGTGGAAGCCGAATTAACTCCAACCATATCAACTCTGGCAAATAACCCCAACTCAAACCCTCATTTAACTTTGAAATAGTTATAATATCACTTTTTGAGTTAAAAAAAGGTAAATATTTTACTCTGAAATGTTAACCCTCCAGTTTTTGCTGTGTATCTGAACATTTGTAATAATTGGTACACCTACTAATTTGTCTGCTTCCATTTTGTCTATAAGAAGAGCTCGAGATGGAGAGATTGAGATTTTGTCCTTTATAAATGCCAGTGATCAGCTTGGGTCTCTTTATACTGAGAGGTGAACTGATGCCTTTACACTTTGAACATTAGCTGTTGTGTTCTCTGAGGTTTATGTTAGAGTTTATCAATCTTTGTCTCCAAATAAACGTGCAGCCTGTTTCTAAAGTTTACTTTCATGAAAATGCAGCAGCACAATCAGCTGTGCTGCATGAGGTAAAGTAGTGCAGAGTGGCCCATGTGGAGCACATCTGCAAACTGTCAGTCACCTCGACTTCTTCTGAGTCTTTACTTTACTTCACGACCGTGTACCTGTATTTACTGTGCAGTGATTATCATATTGTTTTGGATAAGTTTTACACCAGATGCCCTTACGCAGCCTCATTCAAGTACAATGGCTGGTGATTAGAATGTAATGTCTGGAATGCAGTAAATTCTTGTTAGTAATTTATCCTCAGCTTTGACAAAACTAAAATAATGCACTTTGCATGTTCAAAGTGGTATGTGGGTCAATGACGTATAAGGATTTTCAACAGGCTAATTTCTAAATTTAGTTTCTATTGAACTTTGTAAAATATTTACAATGTCAGGTCTGCTAGACATTTATATTAAGCATTTTTAGTGTTTTTTATGTACATGAATTGGCTACGACCTTAAAAAATGTTACGTGGTGCGACCGAAAATAACCTTAACATTGTTGTATTTTCTAAAACATGGTTGGGATTTTAATCTAAGTTCATTTTAACATAATATTGATATTTGAAAAAATGGACACGCTCGGACAATATTTGTTTGAATATTATGGGAGAAATATCTGTTCAAGAAAGATGAAATTTCATGTGGGACTAAAAACAAAAAAAAAAAAAGAAAATAAATGTGATTAGATTTAGAGTCATTTTAAAAAAGTTTCAAAATCATCAGCTACATGACCTCACACCACATGAACATTTTAACACTTTAAATACAAAAAACATGCAGAATAATAATAAGATTTCTGAAAAAAATGATTTGGTTCAGAGGTTCTACAGGTATGTGGGGAATTATGATGAAATTTGAACCTTTTTAACTGAGGAAATTTCAGTTGGACAGATGTTGTGTCATTGAATCATATAAGAAGACTTCAGATCCTCAGACAATTCTTCTGTCACAAGTATTACAGTTTACATTTGAGTTGTTATTTTTAAGTTAGGGGTAGTGTTATCATGAGACTTGATACTGATTTCGACACCCAGATGATCATTTTTAAAGCTCTTTTTTTAGACAATATTGTAATTTTCAACACTATATCGTAGTTTTTCTTTATTTTTCCATGTGGTCTTACACTAGTTCTGATAAAACTCAAGATGAAACTGTTCAGGAAAGGTCAAATTTTATCCAGTTATCAGATTTATTAGATTTTTCCAGTATTTATACTTGCAGAAATGGGTTCTAGTTTTGATTCTAGTATTTCATTTTCACTACTTTTGCAATCCTAATGAAGTGATGAGAAAAAATGATTCTGACATGTTTGAGGCTGATGGTTCCCCCCGACTTTGAGTGAATGTATTTGATCGTACGTAATGATCCTACACACATTTCATAGTAAATGAATCGATTAAGTCCGACACAGCTGGTCCCGGCTCTGGCCCCGGTCCCAGCTGTCCCCTCCCTCCTCTTGTGCAGTTCTCACCTGATCAACACTGGCTGCACTTCACACAGGAATTTTCCATTTTCTATTTTCTGTCTGTGGAGCCCCCGCCCCCTCCGCCCCCCCCAACGCCGCACGAATACAAGTGCTGCCCAACCACACAAACGCCCCGGTGACACAACAGCATGTCTGGTATTTCAGGACCACCTCCATGACTGCGGCGCGGTGGACACAGGGTTATCTGGGTTGTCTATACATTCTCCGAGGAGCTGTGAAGACTGGTTTATTTGACACACTGAATTATGAAGTCAACATCTCACTACATTTGCTAAAAGCTGCACTGCGTAGCTTTTCGGTCTCCATGTCGATGCTATGAAATCAAACCTATTTATTTATTTAACTTTTATCCAATTACATGTGTTTCTATTGCTCAAAAATACCTTTAAGGACATGCATTTTTATGTCACTTGACCTGGTGTCATCAGCCGCTAATCGTCATGGAAACTGATCAAGCAAATGCCACACTATGGAATATTCTAGACAAAGAAATAGCATCTCATGAGAACACAGACAAACAAGTGGAGCCTTATCGTGCATCTTTAAGCTTTCCAAAATTGATTTTCTCTCTCTGGTAACCTCATAATTGGATGGAGCACGCAGAAAACAAATGTATTTAAGGGTATTTAAGCCAAAATATACCAATATATAAAGATTAAAATTGCACTGTGCAGCTTTTTTGTTGTCATTTTGTGTCTCTATATGTCAAAACTCTGCCTGGAATGTTTCACAGTATGACATTAAACATCTCTATTTTACGTTTATTAAATTATAATTGGTGTTATGGCTAAAAAATGCCAAGAAAAACAAGAATTCTGACCTAGCGGGTTCGCCTCTCCACAGATCTGGCTGTAACTTGAACACAGAAGGACTTAACACTCCACTGTGAAACATTCTAGTCTAGACAAAGAAATAACGTCACCATGGAGAAAAGCATTTGGCAAACCCACCAGAAAAGTTACACAATGCAGCTTTAAACTGTTTTTTTTTTAATTAGCAAGTAAAAGTCTCACAGAGTCGCTCAGTTGAGTTCATAGAGTTGATTCTCATCGCGTTAGGTGTGGAGCTCTTACCTGGCCGACCCCTTTGGAAGGACTTCACTGAACCCTGTCCATCTCTCCTTAAATCTAACCCCCCTCTCCTTAAATCTGCCCCTCTCACCTTATATCTGCCCCTCTCACAGGCTGATCTGACCCCAGTGTGCAGCAGGGGAGGAGGGGGACAAGTGTGGAGCTTTGGAAATGTACTCCCACACCACACACATCAGGTGAGAGGGGGGAACTCCACGGCTTACTGCAGCTTTTTACAGAGGTGCACTGTGTAACTTTTTGCTCGGGGGTCCGTCACCTGTTTGTTTCTATGGATACGTCATTGCTTTGCCTCGAATGTTCCACAGTGTGACATTAAACAGCTCTACTTTACATTTATTCAATCACAGGTGGATTTATAGCTCAAAAACACCTAGAAAAACAGGCATTCTGACTGCAAGCGGGCTTGCCTCTCCACAGATCTGACCTGTAACTGTCTCTTTATTGTTTCTATGGATATTTTGTTTGTTTATTTGTTTAATTATTGCATTCATTAACTATAACAACATAAAAAGACTGTAGAGCTAAATGTATAGGAAATGAATGAAAATGAATGCAGAAAGAAGTGTAATTTTATGTTATCAGCCACTACATTAACACTGAAAATCTCCTAAACCTATTAAAAAATCTCTAAAAATATGAAAGTACTTGTTTAAAAATGTACTTTAAGACTAAAAAGGAGATGGAAATGTAAATTCTTTGCTTGGAATGTTTCACAGTGCGGCATTAAAACCTTATTAAACCAAACCAAGTTGCAGGTCAGTTCTGGGGAGAGGCGACCCCGCTCACAGTCAGAATGCTTGTTTTTCTAGGTATTTTTGAGCTATAAAACCACCTGGAATTTAATAAATTTAAGGCAGAGCTGTTTAATGTCACACTGCGGAACCTTCCAGGCAGAGCAGTGATATTTAAAGTCACTCAGTGTTAATGTAGTGGCTGATAACATAAAATTACACTTCTTTCTGCTTGCATTTTCATTCATTTCTTGTATGTTTAGCTTTATAACAGTTTTTTTTATACTTAATACATGTAATAATTAAACAAATAAACAAACTAAATATCTATAGAAACAATAAAGGGACAAACACTCAAGCAGAAAGTTACATAAAAGTTAGTACCAGCAGTGCACTGTAATACCCCAGGAAGGTCTCACTTCTTGTGCATGAGCGGGTTCAAGTAGCCCCTATCTCTGCTCCTCTGATAACGCCTTTTGATGTGCTGTGGCCCAAGTGCAGCGCAAACACGGCAGGGGGTCAAAGACGTTAGCGCTAACTCCATTAGCCTGCACTCAAACAGGTCACAGGAGCTGAGAGCTGCTGCCGCTGCATCTTCAGAAGGCCGTTAGCATGCTATTAGCCGGCAAATAATTACCTTCTAATTATGTCCTAATGAGCCCTGCGGAGAGGACGGCAAACACAGCAGCTCGAGAAGGGCAGTGGGGCCTGGATTTATGAAGGGGGAATTACAGGAGCTACTGATCGTCATTTCACTTGGTCTGGTCTTGATACTCTGGTCTTGGTTTTTTTCTTCATTATTACTACTTTCTTTTGACTGGTATTGTATGTATGGGAATATATAGCACTAATAGCAGTACCACCAACTAAGCAAGGATTTTTTTTTTTTTATTTTATTTGTATTTTTGTGTGTCTAGACAATAAACTTAACTCCATATTTTTTACTTTTCAATAGAATTTGTGTCAAAAACTGGAAAAAAAAGTTGATTTGTCAGTGGATGCAACCATTTGTATTCAAGCTAGCTGCAAATTTTCTCCTAAATTAAAATTACTATTGTAGACATTATATAGCAACACTGTAGTTTGTGTTTAAAATGTTGTTTTTTCACTACATAAATGTTATGTTTTGTGTTCAGACTGGTTTAACTATTGTATTCAGCAAAACCACCTTTAAATGTATCCTATGTGGTTATTACATAAAAAGAACCAAGAACTATTAACTTCTCAGCCATATTAGTTCTCTCAGGTTTTTTTATTCGTTCTTTTTCTGTATTTTTAAGTTAAAATTTTCCTAAAAACTGGTTGAGTACTGTTTTTTGGGCACCTAATGCATGTTTCCTTTGGAGGTTGTAGCCTGAACCTCAATATGGCGGCAGGTGGTCAAAAGCGACACACAAATACGCTCAGACCAGTCGACGTCCAGTGAAGTTCTAGCTTATACGTCTTTATTACCTGTAAGACTTCTCTAACTTAGCCCGTTCTCGTAGGGACTCCCTAAAGCCCCTTAAGTGCCTCTAACTATCCCTTTGGTCCAGACAATTACGAGGAAACCACAGGGGCTCTGCAAATGTTTATTCCTCTCAGTGTCCCGATCAAACCAGGCCGAGGGAGGGGAGGGAGGAGGGGGGTGGAGAGAGGAGAGAGAGGAGAGAGGGGAGGGAG
>KN496232.1:0-20242 GCA_000787155.1 Scartelaos histophorus | reverse complement strand
CAGAGCATCGAGCCAATAAGGTGATTTTTAATATAAAACCCAAGATCATATTACAACCTACATTTTCTCTGTACTTTGTAATGTTATATTTCTTGTTTTCTTTAGGATTTGCAATATGTGATCACACTGCCTTTTAGTTCTTTGTGGATTCTGAGAAACAGAAATCTTTCTGGTTCAAATGAAATGTCCATCATGGATGTAATAGAATATCATCATTCTTTGTGCAAAACTAAGACATATCTAGATGACAAGGACTGCAAGTTTCTCATCATAATGGACTCATTTGACTGTTACCAAACTGCTCTGGACTGGAAGGTGAGGATTTTTCATTTGTCTTCTAGGTGGTAACTTGTTTAACAGACTTCCCTTCACTTTTTAAGTACAGTCTTAATGCTGGTTAAATTTAATCTTTCACTTTATTTCCTAGAATTCTCCCATCATAAATGAAAACCACACTCCTGCAAAAATAGATGATTTGATTGTGAACCTTATCAGGGGCACTCTCCTCCCCAATGCTCAAGTGTGGATTTTAGGTCGACGGGCTGCAGTCTCTCAGATTCCATCAGAATTTATAGATGCTGTCACTGAAGTCCAAGGATTCGAGTATGTCATTTCAATCTTGTATCAAGTGTATGATGCCAATTCTTGCTTCTCAAAGACACTTATTTGTATCTTGTTGTAGTGAGCAGATGAAAGACAATTACTTGACCAGACGCTTCAAAAATTCAGAAATGGCGACTAAAATTGTAAATCATTATAAACAACTGCCCGCACTCTGCATTATGACTCGGCAGCCGTTCATCTGCTGGATGGTGTCCAGAATCTTTGGTCATAACTTCGAAAACAAGCAAGATTATGGAAGACATCCCCCCAAGCTGACCCCATTCTATGTGAACACCTTACTTATCCAAACCAACCGCAGATTGCAGTTCTACTATGAAAAGCCTGAAAATAACTTGGTGAGGTTCTTAAGCTGTTTGTCTGATCGTTTTCCCATATAATCCCTTGTGTAAAATGTATACATCATCTTCACATTTAGAAATGGTCCGATGCTGACAGGCAGATGTTGAGCAACTTGGGGAAGATGGCTCTGAAAAGCTTGGAGCGGAACTCTCGTGTGTTTGGTGAGGAGGACATGAAAGAGCACGGTTTAGACTTCACAGATGTCACAGTGTTTTCTGGCCTGTGTAGTGAGCTGGTCCCATGCTCTTTGGGAAAAAGAAGGTTCTGTTTTATACACTCAACTGTTCAGGTATAAAATCTTCCTTCTGATGTGCTGTTACACTTAAGTAACATTTCTTAACCTATCTAAAAGTTATCTGTTTCTTCCAGGACTTCATGGCTGCTGTGTACGTCTTCACCGCTTTTCGTGTGGAGTCCAAAAACGTTCTGAAACAGCCGTCCACTTTCTTCTCATCCAAATCAGCAACAGAGGTCGTGCAATGTGCCTTAAACCGAACTTTCGACTCGCCACAGGGACAGTATGAGATGTTTTTGAGGTTCCTGTGTGGCTTGTTTTCCCCCAACAACAACAGACTTCTTAGTGGCAATCTTTACAACCGCAGTAATGACAAGGTGAACGGCCATGATGAGGTGAGGGCGTTGTTACAGAGGACGCTACAAACCTGTCCACAGGATCGGGCGGAAGACATAAGAGAATGTCTCAGAGAGCTGATCCAGGAGGATGATTAGTTGTTGCAAATTCACTACGTTTCTGTATTGTTAAAATACTCTACGGGGTGAAGGGGTGTATGCATGTGGTTTTAGTTCTGTTAGCATTTATGTGTCATCTACGCTAATGAAAATGATTTTGGGGAGATTTGAAAAGTGTTGAGGATTGTAAATGCAGTTAAAGTTTGTACATCTACTGTTTACAAAAAATATAAAAAATGAAAGCTCGCTAAAATGTTTACGATTTCATATTTGTGCGATGTGCATACATTTGACTCTAAGGAAAAGAGGAGTAGTGAGGAAAAGTGTCAGATACTTTAGTCTTTTAATAAATTATTTTTATATTGCCCTGGTGTAGTCTCGGCTTTTGTTTTTATAAGTAGTACACTTTTGTAGCATTCTGGTAATTTCATAAAGTATGAATGGAAGCCTGCAAATTACTGAATGAGGTTATATGTTTTTTGTTTTTTTTTGTGTGTGTGTTTTTGTTATCAACCATAGTTTTATCTTTTGTATGCTTAATGTAAAATCTTTTCGTGATTTAATTTACCAGTCAGTGTAAATCTAGGCTATTGATGTGAGCCAGTTGTTTGATGACATGTATATGATGATTGATCGATTCAATTTCCACTCACTTTAACTGAACTCTGGATGGGCTGGTGAGAATGTAGATACTTCTTTTGGTTAGTTCATGTCAAAGTTGTTGTCCTATTTTTGTTTGTGTTTATATTGTTTTGCTTATTTCTGTCCATCCTATAGGGAGAAAAAAAAATAGGATGGATTCTCCAACTCAGACGTCCGCACATCACCTTCGTCCATTATTGTCTCCAGTGATTTAGTTTCTTTTTTTTCTTTTAGAATTGATTGTAAAATTGTTCTGTTTGTTTTTAAAGCTCTTAATGACGTTGCACCTCCCTCTTGGACTGAACTGTTCACAACTCAAACAGGCTCAGCAAAGATCAACAAAGTCCCCAGAGCCAGACTCAAACACTGGAGTGACTGAGCTTTCTCTCTGGCAACTGACACTGGAATAAACTGCCCCTCGATATGCCAATACTACCCCCGATATGCCACTATTACCCCCGATATGCCATTATTACCCCTGATATGCCACTATCCCAGACTTGGGCCTGTTTACATCCAGGCTCTAAACTCATCTGTTTAGACTGCTGTTTAATGCAGCACCACTTTGCACGATTCATTTTCATTGTTAAATGTTTTTGCATGTTTTTATACTTCTACTTTAGTGACCTTGAGTGTTATAAAGGATTCTATGAAATAAGTTTGACTTATTGATACAATTTTAAAACACAAGGAACAAGACCTAGTAACTCTTTTAATACAAAAATGATATTCACTTTTAATGTGGCTACTATTTTACATTTCTGAATGTTACATTTAGTCCAAAGTGGGTGGTATCTTCAGGCTGGTGATGTGAGTGTCATGGCCGCTGCATGGACTGTGAATGAGGCGATGCTAATTTGACGCTTCACTTCATCCCAGGACTTCTCTGGGTCAGCTGCTTTTTCAATGTCAAACAATGCATCATAGATTCCTGGGAAAGACTCGCCTGCATACTTGTTGTGGCTACTCGGAGCAAAAACGACATGCCTAAAACATAAGAAACAAGTTTAATTGCAAAATAGCATTGGCTTCTATTGCCCTACATTAGAAAATATTTAACTTTTTAAAAACGCACACAAAAAATCTGATAATTTACTTGCCTGTAAAATGGTCTGCCTGGTAAACCTAAAGGGTCTATGAATGCACGTTCCAAGTACATGAGCTGATCATTCACTATGCGAACCTGCAGAGGACTATATGCATGGACATATGTCAAATTTAACCTTACACTAACAATAGACATTGACATTTCAAGAAACAACTACATTCTCAGTTATGCAATTTTTGCATCTGGAGGCAAAAGTGAAGCAGAACATATTGCAATTTCAATAAAGAAAGAGGGTTTGGTATGAAAGCCACTCAGATACAAGTTATATCACTTTATTTAAAAGTAGATAATTATAACATTTTTGGTGAATTGTTGTTTTTAGATTTTGCAGAAATGTTGACCGCACATTTTTAAAATTTGATCTGCGTAGGCCTCTTACATACTAACAAATTAACACTGGAGGGAAAAAAGTTACACCATTAGTGTTTTTATCTGATGTCGTTGAAAATGTGTTATTTTATTTTTTTCCTCCATTACAGAACATTCTGATGACAGTGTTTTACAGGGTTTATAATGTAAATTGAAAAAGAATTATAATTTTATATTATACAGTAGGGTACTTACTCTGCTTTATTCAAAGACTGTAACCTCTCATGAAAATCGCTGGCTGCTGCTGTGAAGTTTCTCACAGCCGAAAAAAGTGAAGCTTGGAACAAAAAATAAAAAATAAATTATAAAACTAAATTTCCCTATGACAGAAGCAAACTACACTTACCAAATGACACTTCATATTTCTGCATTTGCTCTGGGTGTTTTTCTGCGAGTTGTGAGATGTCCAGTGCGTACGTATTGAGGGAGTTTGCATATTCATTGGCACTGAGAGGTAGGAGCACATCATCAGCCAATGAGAATAGCAGCCCTCCACGGACCCGAGCCACCGCTTCAAGCCGTCTGAAGGACGGGTCATAGAACTTCTCCACAATCTCAAAAGTTTCATACACACTGTGGTACACTGGATAACTGCTGTAGCGTTCAGTTTTCTAACACAGACAGAAAGAACACTGGTTTAGACAAAATACACTATTTTCTACATTATTGACCAAATGGACACAGCCAACCTTATTTTTGGTGTATCTGGCTCGACCGGCAGCAATTCCAAGACGGATGAAGTAAGCCTCAAAGTCACTGCCTGAACCCAGCTTACTTATTCTACAAAAGAAAGGTCTAGTTAGTTACGGCATAAGCCTACACTTTGCTTAGTGCATTGTAGGCTATGTCTTGATATCAAAGTATTTAAAAGTAATCTAATAATAATTAAACAAAAAGCTTACATTCAGTAGATTTTGGTAGAGAGTGCAAATTAAACTCCCATACAATCAGAAAAAAAATCCAAATGGCCAAAATAAGATTTTTTTAATTCCCCCCTTTTATTTTTTGTTTCATTCATTTAAGATGGATATAAAATAATAAACCTACTCTGACTAACCAACTCTGCATTAGCTACTTTTACGAGATCATCTGTCCCCACACGCCTGCCTCACAGACTCAGTGGACTCACTGCTGTGAATTGTTCTAGGACGATTCTGGCTTATCCACCTCTTCAGCTCCCCCCAAGTTGTGCCCTGTACTGTTCACCACCTGAACCACCCTCCCTGAACTAACTGAGGTGCTTGCACATCTCAAACCCATGAGCTGCCACATGGACATTTTACCTGCAACACTTTTGAAATATGTATTTCCCACCATTTTATTAATTATAAATTAATCTCTTGTCTGTGGTTTTGTTCTGACATTTTTAAACAATACACTCCCACTCACGCTCAATTTAGACACTGCACTGCAAAAAAGCTTAATATAAACATCAGAAAATGACTTAAAAGTAGTTAAATCGTCTTCCTGCCTGGGCAGATAAGTTGGCAAGCTATCTTAAAATAAACTACCTCTAGACAAGAATTAAGCAGTCTCAGAACTAGTAAGTTGATAATAAATCTGAAAACAAGTTTTATAATCTTGGCCAGATCAGAGAAATTTCCAGTGCAAGGATGGGCGGGCCATTTCCAAATATTTTTAACAGCAACATTTTATACATGCTCCTGGGCTTCATTCCACCCAATGACCACCTGTATGCAGAGGATGCCCGGCTTTATGTCCCTGTCTCCACAAACAACAGCTTTGCCCTTGCCACTCTCCATAACTGTCTTGCAGAGGTCTAAAAACGACATGTCCAGTTTCCTCCAGCTGAATGAAAATAAGACTGAGGTTATTTTATTTGGACCTATTTTAACACCCTTGCATCTATCCTTGGGCCACTGTCTACAGAATTGCACAATTCTGTAAAGAACCTTGGTATTTTTAAGTTTGCAACTAATAGACTGGACTACTGCTACTCCTTATGTTCAGGCCTCCCACAAGCCTCCTTCAACAAGTTGCAGTTAGTCCAAAGTGTTGCTGCCAGATGCTCACTACTTCTAAAAAGACAGAGCAAATCTCACCCATCATAGCCTAAATCTTTTGTTTACCTCTTAAATACAGAACTGATTTCAAAACTGTACTTTTTGTTTTTAAAATCACACCATTCACTTGCGCCTCAGAACATCATTGATCTTTTACACGATGCCCCTCATGCTCTCTGGTCAAACTCTCTTAAATGTGCATTTTGTAACTTTTCATGTGGCACTCACAGTCAGAATGCATGTTTTTCAGGGATTTCTAAGCTATAAAACCACCATTTAATCACTGTAATATAAAGGTGCTTTCATAGCAAAAACTGGAGGGTAAAATAAATCTTTCAGGGTAAAATATTTCAGAATTGTTTTAACACAAACAGTGTCATTTCAATTGGGGGTCCGAATTGGGGTTATTTTCCAGAGTTGATATGGTTGACATTAATTCAGCTTCCATTAGTGTCAATTCAACTCCCCTTAGTGTTAATTTGGAACCTCCCACCCACCAATTCAAACAATTCAAGAAAATCAGTTTGAACCAGTTTTGTACATAATTTTATCTCAAATTAAAATAAAAGTGTAAAAATAAAACATCTGGGTGTTGTTTAGCTTAATCAAGACAACCCTACAAAGTGTTACCGTTTACTCTCAAAATGTTAATATAACTCTTTATTTCAGGGTTAAACAGAAACTTTGGTCCAGTGTTACTTCATTAACATTTCCAAAAATGTTAAATTGACTGGACTCATATAAACCCTGAGAAAATGTTTAAACTGATTCTGTGTGGGTCAATTGAACACTCCACTTTTTGCTGTGTTGCAGGCAGAGCAGTGACATATCCATACGGAGCCTCCACCGGAAAAGTTGCACAATGCACCTTTAGCGTACTGTCCATCCCAGCATCTCCTCTGCACTAAGGGAGGCTGAGCTTTCCCTGTTGTGGCCCCAAAGATCTGGAATGCCCTCCCACCTCATCTAAAACATGCTCTTCCTTATCTTATTTTAACCCTCTTACAAACAATTTTTCAAAATGATGTTCAACACCCCTGTAAAATTTGGATCTTATTCTTTCATGTAATATTTTATACTATCCATCAATCCATCCATACATTTTCTCTCGCTTAATCCAGGGTTAGGGTTAGGGTTAGGGTTAGGGTTAGGGTTACAGCACTGCCCATTACACTGTGCACCAGACCCAGACCCTATGAACCCCTCTGCAGATGCTGAGCCCACAGGAGGGAGGAACTTCCTTGACGGTCCCCGATTGTAAACTGTTCATAGGGTGTTGCATGTTTTTGGTTGATGGGGGGAAACTGGAGTACCTGGAGGAAACCCATCCAGACACGGGGAGGAAACATGCAAACTGCACACAGAAAGGCCACCGTGCCGCCATTATTTTATATTAGTTTTATTGTTTTACTTGTTTTACCGTTGAAACAACTGTAACAAGTTGCAAAAAAGTGCTTTACAACAAGAAAAACAAATAGTAAAACAATAAAACTAAAAAATGTTATACTAGTTTTATTGTTTTACCATTTGTTTTTCTTGTTGTAAAGCACTTTTTTGCAACTTGTTACAGTTCTTTCAAATATGCTAGAGAAATAAAATGGCTTGACCTGACATGACATGCAGCTTATTGCAGTGAGACAATATTAAGTAACCATTAACACAAAAGGACACTCACTCTCTTAACACAGATTTAAATGAATGAGTGAGATAACATACGTGTCCATGAGAAGCCCAGAGCCTCTGAAGACTCAACAGAAACATGTGTTTGTACCTGGGTGCATCACGGTTGCTTGTCCAGTTGTCTTTTTTATGCCAGCTTTCATATAGGGACATCCCCTCTTCTCCTTCCTCTGGACTGCTAATCTACACAATATATATGTTTTATAGTAAGTACAAGTATCTCTGAATGTGCCCCGTTTCCCTCCCTTTTCACCTCACCTGCTTTGTTATGTCATATACAAGCGTGTGAAGAGAAGGTGTGCAGTCTACCCTCAGTGTATGCATACCTAAGACAAGACACACAAAATATTATACACAGATATGCAGTATAATGTAAATGTATAGTCACAAGAGCAAATAATACAGTCTTTGGAAGTCAGTAATATATTTATGCACATTTGTACGCGGTTTTGAGTGAGGCCATATCATAGATACACATAGGCAAACTGTTCATAACAAGGCCAAATCCCTCTAATTCATAATGGAAGAACAATGTAGATACAAATAAAAAAGAAGGATGTTCATTAATCAGTGTGCAAACATTTAAAACAGAACTTATTAAAAAATAAGAGTCAAAAATGTATCTTAAATTTGCATTTTCCAGATTTTCATTCTTACCTTCTATAGCAGAGTCAGCATTGATATAAGCCACAGCTCTCTCCTGGAGCAGTTTGGCATTATCCTAGAAGATAAAGTGAGCGTTTTAAGAAGGCGTCACAAAATAACAATATTCGGCAAGTGAATTTGACATGTTCTTACCTCAGCCCATTCTGTTGAACCCTGGAGGCCAAATTCCTCTGCATCCCAGCTGGCAAATATTATAGTTCTCCGAGGTCGCCATCCTTCATGTACAAAGAACAAATAGGAAAAAAACATAAACGTGAGTGTATTTATATATGAGCTACCTTTGCTGAGCAGGCGGCCAGCACTCCTCACAGTCTCATGCACTACTGCTGCACCAGACATGGGGTCGATGGCTCCAAAGACCCAGGCATCTCTGTGTCCACCCAAAATAACGTATCTGTCTTTGCACAACCAAAAACAAACCAAATTATTCTCCTCCGAGTTTAATATTTCTCAGTATTAGTGCTACATAAAAGAACACAACGCTTTACCTGGTTCAATCGCGCCTCTAATCTTGCCGATGACATTGTAGATCCTCGTCACCTGGTTGTTGGTGTGAATGTTTAAACGCACCGTACTTCAAATAGAAGCAGAAAAATACAACTTTTAAAAATTGAAAGCATAAACACAATTAATACAAAACACATTCTTCCAACAAATTAGATATTGTTCTCTCTGACACTGTACACTTTCAACAGAACAACTATAAGACAATTGGTGTGCTCAAACCCAAAACCTATTGGACACATAGGCCCTGTACGTTACCATAACATGAGGCCTACAATGTGGGTAAATGCTTACAAATTTTTGTATTCATTGATGAATCCCGGTCCAATCCGGTATGAAACATTCAGAGCTCCCTTCCAGTTGTTGGGTGGAATCTGTCCTCCCATGTTCCTGGAAGTAAATTGCAATTTTTGTCTCAATAATAGTGCACAAACTTTCCAGTCAGTGATAAAATGAAAAATAACAACTAACTTCAGCAAGTAAATAGCATCATGGTATCCAATGGGATGCACAGGGATCTTGGGTAGTCCAACTCCTTCAGCAAGTTTGGATCTGTATGTATATTCTGTGAGGTAAGTGTTTAGTTGACATAAATGACTTAATAACAGGGAAATCATAACATTTTGGAGGTTTACTTAAAATATAAGACGACCTTTTGCAGGGTATCCAGGTGTGAGGGGGTCACCTGCTCCGTTCAGGTTCAGCACATTTCCTCTCTGAGCTCCTCCACCGGGCAAGTTCCAGCCGTCTGGGTAAACCTAAACATTTCACAGAGAAAACAACATTTTTTTTTTGCCACTTATCAGATATAACTATAACTGTTTTAAAATATTTTAATTTGTTTTACTACTGTTCTTCCACTTTGGTGTTGTTGCAACACAAAAATTTGTTTTGACAAACAAAAGTTATTTTATGAGGTTACTCAAATGAACAAATAACTGGAACTTGTTAGTATAATATGCATATACAGTATATAGTATAAATATATCTTATATGTGCCACTTGCAGATGCTCACCTGTACTCCGTCAGCGCAGTAATCTGCTGGGTCAGAAAACATGATGAGGCCTTTTGCTCCTGATAACATGGCATTTTTCACCTTTTAGAGAGACACTAATTTAACCTTTAACAGTTTTGTTTTTTCCTGCTCAATTCCAGTGTAAAATCGCTTACCTTATTGCCCCGGAATATCTTTCCATATCTGACTATTACAATTTTTCCTGTTACATTTATTCCCATTTGTCTCTCCAGCTGGAAAAAGTCTTCTGTCCTGCCATAATTGACATAGACCAGTTCGCCCTAAAGACAGATTGTCAATCCACTTATTGTATTATTGTTGTGGTCAATGTGAAAAGGCTCACCTCTGGTTGTCCTTGAGCTGAAAATGCACTATATGGGGGCACAATGTCTGTAATGTCTTCATAGCCTTTTGGAACCGGCTCAGCCAAAGACGTATTGACAACCTGCACACATGAACAGTGGCTAAATCAAACTTAGTTGAAAGTAGTTTTTGCAGCCGTACTTCTTCATGTAACTATAAGGTTATAAAAGAAACTTTGGACTTGTTATGTGATATTGCTGACTACCTCGTTTCCCACTGAATCCACTATGGAGATGTAATTTGGCTGTGTTTTGTTAGGATAGGACAGCAGGACGTCGTAGTGCACGAGCTCCACAGAGTCCAGCCCAAAGTCCTGCCACTCCTTTTGGATCTGCTCGGCATATTTCAGGTTCTGCTCTGTTCCAGCCAAGTGAGGGAGCTGTGTGAATGCTCTACATGGGAAACAGTTGTTAGTGATGAAGAAATGAAACTTACTTTGTTATAGATATATTGGAGGAATCTGGAAACATATTTATTGTTTAATTTCAGATAGTCGCTGTCCTTGAGGATTTTTTCAAAAGGAGAAAGCTGCATTTAGTGGAATACAAATTTACAACAGTACATCAATTTTTTACCTCAAATGCTTTCTTATGTTTTCTGCTTTCATTTCTTCTAAAAAATCCTTCAGGAACTTGCTGGAGTCTTTCTGCTTTTCACTGTTTGGATGTGCAGGCTTCGCAAACCAGCCTTAGGTAGAAGATGAGTTATTATAACACAAACATCTATGTAGCATTTATTTACATTTTTATTGCTAAACAAATACATGGAAAAACACTGTAACTGTCAGTGCCTTACTTGACCACCTGCTCTTTAAATAATATAAATAATGCCATACTTTGGAGCATTCTAAACACAGAAACTCTATGGAGACAAGCAAGATGCAAGTCACAAAGCACAGCATGAGTAAGAAATTTGATGCAACAAAAACCCCAGCAGAGAAAGTATGTGTCAAAGTACTTCTGTGTATGGATGTGAAATGTGCCTGTGGGGTGATAAGCCTCCTGACACATATGGTTAAGAGTGAAACTGAAAAAGTGAAAAGGTAAACTTACCTACGATATATCCTAAGAGGAAAATTCCCAGGATGACCATTGTACAGAAAATCCATCGCAATAACGGACTTTTAATTCCCATTTTAAGTCCTGGCAGCGAGGCCCCAGTCTCACAAGTGTGTCTGCACAGAGATAGAGAATAGTTTGTTTTTGCAGTACTCAGTAAGAGAAGAGAGAGAAGTGGGAGAGAGGGAGGGAGAAAGAGGGGGAGGCGGCAATGCAGGCTTCCAATGAGTGCAGTGAAGTGACAAGTGTGTTATCAGGAATACAAAGCTGCTCATTACAGCCTGGTGTGGCCAGTGGATTGGTGAGCGCTGTGCACCTTGGCCACCACACTGCTGAGTCAGACAAATGAGCTAAACAAGATAGTCTCATGTCAATGTGACCACTGCTGGAGCAATAGCTTAAGTCCAGGAGTTAGAAGTCAAGTAGTCATCCTTCAAAGTCCTATATTATACACATTTGATTTTCACAAACTTTAAGCCACTTTAGAATAGTCTTACCTTATCAAAACTTACCTGGATTTGTGTTTCGTTTCATTCACACATGTTTAAGTAACCTTTTAATTCTAGTCTAGATCTCTAAAGCTCAAAAGTTTTCAAGTTAACATTCACCTTTTACCTACCTCTTAGACCCAGACTCACCCCACCCCAAAGATCTTCAGTGTTTATCCAGTTTTCTGACCTTTGTAGTCCAGTCCACTTTACACCCTTTTATTGGTCCCATTCCTAATCCTCACTCAAACTCAAATCCTTACTCAATACAAACAAAATGATGGTTTCTCTATATCAAAGTATTAAATGTTCCACACTTGAGGTCAGATATCTCCCCGTGTGCTTTGTGAACAGCTGTGTATGCTTTGCTTAAGCTTTAGGTTTCAAGCTGTGGGACACTCTCCACCCTGAGGAATTTAGAGGAGGACATACTCTGCACCTCGGAGCATCCAGGCATGAAGGTAGCCCACAGGAACAACTTTAATGGTGCACTGTGTCACTTTTCTGGTGAAGGATCCATTAAATGTTTTTTTCATGGAGGTGTTACTGCTTTGCTTGAAATTGTTCACAGTTTGGTACAAAACCTTTCTATCTTCATGGAGACAAATCTGAGCTAACAGGTCCGGTCTATGGAGAGGCGACCCCGCTCACAGTGACACTCTGTTTCTCCAGGTCATTTTAAGCAATAAAACCACCTATAATGGAATAAGTGTCACATTGACCCCGCTCACAGTGACACTCTGTGTCTCCAGGTCATTTTAAGCAATAAAACTCACCTATAATGGAATAAGTGTCACATTGAGCAGTTTAGTGTCATACTGTGGAACATTCCTGGCAACGCAATCTCCATGGAAACAAGCAGGTGACAGACCCCAAACCAAAAAAGTTGCACAGTGCACCTTTAATATAGAACAGGAGTCTGTAATACTTGTCCTAATAAAATAATAGCTTTATGTAGCCTTACAGAACAAACTAGCATTTGCAGTATATTCCTCACATATAGAACAAAATACTTGGAAATTAAGGTATTTTATTTGAGTACTATCTTTGGGGGGAAAAAGAAAAGGAACAATTGACCAACTACATTTTAAAATCATGTGGTCAAGCCGACTCTTAACTCTGTGCCTTCGTATGCTGCAAATCTGGTTCTTCGGCTTCTTCATTTTAATAGAGTAGGCGGATAGTTCTTCTGAATCTTAGAAAAACAGCCTGAGCCTGTTGTGTCTGAGCTGTGAACACTTTTGTTAGCCTGAAATTAAAATTCACTTATGCAATGGAATATGAAAACAGTAATGGTAAAGAGAAACTGTAACTAAACATGAGACAAACTCAGGAATAAAGTTAAAGTTGAATTATTTGAACAAGGAGATGCTGAGTGGCGTTGTATGTTTCCATTTGTTGTTCACTAATATTTAAGTTACAATCTGAATAAAGCCAAAACACCATGAGGCAGGTTGACCGCGGGAAAACACTGCCACAGTTCACTGTAACCCAACCACATGTAGCACAAAGCCCTGCATTTAGTCACACAACATATAATGTAATGAGATATTCTGGTATCACAACTGATCTATACAGAGTCCTGCAGGTTTTACCCCTAGAGACATAATTAAAACAAAACCTAAACTCTCTTTAAAGACAGTCGAGGGGGAAATCAGAAGTTCTCAACACTTTTGACCTTGGCCTTCATAGGACCTTCTGAACAAAGTACCTGGGGCCCAAACTCATTAAGTGTATTGTTTTCTACTGATTGTGGGGCCCTCAACAAGGTACTCGAGGCCCCAGTTTTAGGCCCTGCCTACAAGTAGCGCGTACATTGTCACGTGACCAATTTTACGCACAGAATAGTGCATCTGATTAACACTTGATTGCAAAAGATACAAATAACAAACAAAATAGATTTCTGTTAACTGACCAATATCTGACACATTATTGTTTATTTTTTATAAATATTTAATAATATTTATGTTTTATAATTTAAGTCTTGACATTTTAACAGTTTTAGGTTAATAAATTGTATCCTAAAATATATTGGCAAAATCAGCACACTTTATGCCCACGTGTTAGTTTATAATGCAGATCTATAAATGCTCAGTGTTATTATATTCTACACTCAGCCCCGGTGCGCAAACAAATCAGGACCAAATGTGTGTTTTCCCGAGTCTACAGGGGACGAGCAGCCTGATCCACGCCGTACATAAAATACAATATAAATCTTATACATCTGAGGATAGATTTTTCTCCGAGGACTAAAGAGAGAGACTGACTGAAGAGCTGAGCGTAAGAGCGCCACAAGTGGCGAACGCTGCGGGTTTGAAACCCCATGTTTTCAAGTGATTATCATCTGTAACATGTGCAGAAAGTCTTGCTCAAAGAGACACATCCGGCTGCCTGCTACAGTGATGTGACAAGTGAGTCGCCTTCGTGAAACAGGAAACCTAGTGTTTGAGTTTGAGTTGAGCCTCCTATCGCGGCCCAGTGCACCCCTCAGGGCTGGCTTATTCAGGTGCGCCCTCTAGTGAGGAAACAGAGCACTACAGTTTTGTCGGTGCAGCTTTGTAGTTGCGCGTTGGCTTGAAGTCACGTTGTGCTTTGAAGAGATGCTGCTGTAGTTTTTCTGCTCTGTGACTTGTTTTGTGTAATAAGATCTGGATGAGCTCACATGGTTTAGCGGGGGCGCGGAGAAGGGACCGATCAGAGCGAGTCCCAGCCGCCCCAGGACGCGCACAGACCGGCCGGTGGACTCAGCTCGGAGTTACAGGAGGGGGACGGACTATCAGGCTCTTCTCCACTCCGGGCGTTCAGTGGAGCCGTGGTCGTCAGCTGCTGCTCCGTGTTTGGAGACATCATGGTCGTGTCGGTGCGGAGCTGGGTGGCCAACGAAGGAGCGAAGCACTTAGTCCTGGTGAGGAAAGTTTTGGTTGTGGTTGCATGTTGGTTTTAACATAGGCACGCCTCTACTCTGTGCTCCCTGAATGTCTAAAACAGTAACGATACATAAAAGATCATAAAACATTTGCTATTTGCAAGATACAGAAACATGAAATAACTTATGTGTCATTTTGTTTTTTTATTTCAGTTGCTGTGGCTGGGAACGAATGCCTGGTTATTTGGCAGGACCTTTTTACTCTATTCTTCTGGACCACAATATTACTACCTACACAAAATGCTTGGCGTAAGATATCACATTTCAATCTCTAGATTTATACATTTCAGTTCATGTTGAAGATGTATATATGACACATAGACTATAGCCTGCTTACACAGGCCCATTGTTAAATGTAATGAGGAATGATCATAAATATATAGTTAGATTTGGTAAAACCTTCTAAATAAGAATAATATTTAATATGCCTTTGCTTAGGCCTACTGGAACAGAAAGACACCCCACTGTGTTTGTTGTAACTTCATTTACTGTGGGAATTTAAGTGGGAGGTTTTCATTCAGCCATTATTAAACTGTGTAATTGGAAAATAGACTAAACGTGCAATGGAAACTTGCCTGGAAAGCACTTGATATTATTAGCTGATAGAAGTGAAGCATGTGTACACTGTTCCTGATGTGTGCAGACTGAGCCAGGGGCAGAGGGGCAAGTGTGGGCACGCCGCTAGCTTTGACAGAATGCCTTGCCAAAGGGAGCAAGTTTATCTTCCTTTGTTTTACAATGCTGGGTTTGTGAGTGCAGATGATGAGATGATGTAGATTCAGGGGAACTTTATTAGTGACTTTTAACTGTGAGTTAGTGACTTTATTCAAACATACCTTATCTATGTTACGTGTGTTGGTTTACTATGTGTAGTGTGAATGGGGAGTACTCAGACAGAAGGAAATCAGATCTCCAGCTTGTGGTTTAGCCATCAGATGCATTTCCTTCTCAGGGACAGACAGAGTGTTTCGGAAGTTATTATTGGGTGCTATGAAAATTCCTGTTGCATTTCAATTTGAATGTAGGCTAATAATGTTTTCCTTTATGAAGGCACAGGCAGTTTGAGTGAGTTTGTGACTTTTCTACTGTACACATGCACTTTCTGCCTCATTAGATGTGTTTTACAGTCGTGGGAATAATCTGAAGAGACTCCACCTGAAAGTGTTTAAGTGTTTTCAGATATGATGTGAGGAAGGATTTTACTAAATGTCTGTGTTTAGTCAAAATGTCTAAATAGTGTGTGGTTGCTTCCTCTTATACAAGTACATCTGACATCAATGACTATAATGGCCACTCTTTTGTTTTTGTCTCAGCTCGGGCTTTGCATCAGCCGTGCGTCAGCCTCAGTGTTAAACCTGAACTGCAGCCTGGTTCTGCTCCCCATGTGTCGATCTCTTCTCACATTTATCAGAGGAACACAAAAGGTACATATTTATTATTAAAAGTGCATTGTGTAACTTTACTGGTAGAGGGTTCGTCAGATGTTTTCTCCATGGAGATGTTCTTGCTTTCTCTCGCACTGTATGGTATTAAACCTTTCTATCTTTGTGAAGCAAAATAGACCAAGTAACAGGTCAGATCTGTGGAGAGGCAACTCACAGTCAAAATGTCTGTTTTTCTAGGTGTTTTTGATCTGTAAAACCACCTGTAATTGAATAAATGTAAGTTTGAGCTGTTTATTCTCATACTGTGGACCATTTCTAGCTAGTGACAGACTCCCAAACTAAAAGTTACCTAGTGCACCTTCAATATAGCACAATATAAGCTTACATTTACACTACCAGTCAAAAGTTTGAACACAGATGCACATAACTCATTATTTGGTTTGTAAACCTTTACTGGTTTGTAAAGGTTTTGACAGAATTTTACTCAATGTTTTCCCCTTTTTGTCACAAATCTATCTATCATTTTATATACATATAGAAGACATTTGAAGTAAGAAATTAAATTGAAATAACTCTTGTAAGGAAAAAAGTATTTAAAGTATTAAAATCTGCTTATATTTTGTAGTTTTCTTTTCTTTACTACATTTCATATGTATCTAAAATGTAGAACGTAGTATAAATAAAGAAAAAACGAATAACAGGGCGTGTCCAAACTTTCAACTGATAGTGAATGTTTAAATAATACCGGTCAAAAGTTTGGACACACCTTCTCTTTTTTGAAGATTTGAATATAAAATATATAAAAATGTATGGTTATTCATCTTTTTTCATTGCTACATGCTTCCATATATTTTATAATAACACTGAATGGCTCTGACTGGTCGTGTAGAACAACAGACTGTACAATAGTGACAAAGTTAACACAAGTCTGTAGTGTACCGGCATTTATACTTGGGTTATACTTTGTGTTAAGTATATTGATACTTGATATACTTGATACACTTGACACTAAAATGAGGTATATTCTAATCTAAATGCAGGCACATCACTTCTAGTGTTGTCCCAATACTAAAATTCTTGATTTCAATACTAAGGATTTGACTTGAGAGCGATTACGACGCCACAGTGAAGATAAAACATGCTCCTTCTTTAGTAATGGAAAGTCTAACACAAAATAATAGTACTTTCTTTGTTACCATGTGGTCTTTCTAAATAAAACAATAGTTCAATTTCAACATAGTTCATTTTTTTGCAGCACCAGCGTTAGTTTTAGTATCGATTAGTATCTGATTGTTGTTGCTTTTGACAACACTACATTCTACCATACAAATCTTGTTGATCACAATTTACAGTCTTACTCTCACAGTATTCTCTGTTTGTTATTCAATTAATAGACACTTATTTCCCATAATTCTGCAAGAAGCATTGTTACTGCAAAGAAACAACCTTAGCTAACTCCTGCACACTTTTTCAGATGTCCAGTAGAAAGACTCGCAGACTGCTGGACAAGAGTAAGACCTTCCATGTGGCGTGTGGAGTTGCCATCTGCATCTTCTCCGGTAAGAAGTGTTCCTCCCCTGCACAGCCCATAAATCCCCTGCATCATGTGGAGGTGTTGATAGTGGAGGAGTGGTCTGGGGCTGGCTCAGCATATTCTACACTACCAGCTGTGAGATCTTTCCGGCGACTGCTGCTGCTGTGTGTTTATTTGGAGTTGTGTTTTTCCTTTGTGCTCTCGTGAGTGTCTTCATGACATCATGGGAGCAGCTGTAAGTCTGCTTGGTAAAGCAAAGGCTCCTTCCCTGATCTGTCTCTGTGGGATATTTCATACACTGCTTTCAGCTGCTCACGTTGTATTGAAAATCAGATACCAGGCAATACTAGAACTAGTTTCAATACTATAATGGTCACATTCAAAAATAACCTTTCCTGAAAAGCTTTGCAACAGGGCTCTCCAACCTTTCTACTCCAATAACCTGACTTTACTAAACAAAAATGCCAGAAAGCAAAAAACTAAATATAAAGTAAAATATAAGAGCCATTGCCTGAGAACAGTTAGATGCCTATGAACATAAATCATAATTTATTTATTAATTAGTGCAGCATTAGGCTTCAAAATGATACATTGACACCCGTAATTGGCATATAATCAATCACTTTGTTATTTAGCACAATACGTACAATTCAGAAACCTCTTGGTGAGCTGCTTGGAAGGGGGTGAAGAACTACTGGTACTACTGGTACCTCCAAACCTTCCAGGTTTAGAATGACCTTGAGCTGTATCAGAACAAGTATAAGAGCACATAGGCTAGTATTCGCCCATGGAGCAACATGGAGACGACCTGTATGGTATTAAACTGATGTAAGACTACATGGTAATATTAAAGAACGTACTGTGACTTAATATTAAACTTGCATGTTTTAAATTCATTCATCAATTCATCTTTGTGGTCTGGTCATAGGCTAAGGCCACTATTTCACTCAGTGACTATACTGAACAGAGTGATCTCTTTTGAGAAATAAGTATGAAATGTTGAAGGTGGTCATATTTCAAATTCAATGTTTTATTTAAACTGGAGTAAAAAGCAAAATTCTGTCTTTTTAAATCTAAATTAAATGTATTTATCTGTTTTCCTCAGGCCATTTTGATGAATAATGTGAAATAGATTAGATGAATAATGTGAAATAGAGGTGCAAAAGACAATGCATGAGGAGTGTGGACATGTGTGAGGAAAAGGGCCTAGTGTCCTGTGATTACTCCTTATAATTGTATCAGCTTGTGGACAGCTGCATGATTTACCCATGAAGTCAGTGGGGAGTTTCAGCTTATGAGTCAGGAGGATGTTCTGCTGACTGGACAAAGAACCTCAGTCTGTAGACACTGTGTAATTTGTTTCAGTGTCTCACTGTGTATTGTATATTCTTTCTCTTTTATAGTTTTGCATGTTTCTGCCCACCTTGTAAATATGGTCAACTTCAGTGTGAGCTACTCAGAGGAATTTCCTGCTCTCAATTTGGCACGCTACAAAGGAGAGGTGAGGAAATGTGTGCGCTCATCACTTTTTTATTACTATAGGTGGTTGATTTCAGATTATAGACTGCATATACCCATAAATGTTGTAGATTATTTAGTGACAAGACCCTTCAGCCTGTTGTTATAATTATGTAACTGCATACAAGTATAAGACATTGACACTTGATATATCCCATTCTGTTTTTCAGGATCCCAAGGTGATTGTTTTAACTACAAGTAGGTTTCTTATACATTTTTAAATTGTGAAATATACATTCATTGGATTTCTTGTAATACATCTGTAAATACATGCATGTTTTGTCTAGTTCCAGGTGTCACTGGGCTCTTGTTGGTTCTGATCCTATTTTTGATGTTTGTCTCCTCATTCCATTGCATAAGGTAAGTCTTAGTCCCGGTCCTATTAACCCTATTGTGTGGTGCAGACAATTCAATCCTGTCTCAGCCTATTCCTGCTCACTTTGTCTTTGCACTTCATGACTCACCTGTTATGAGATGGAAAATGTAGAGCCAGGAATCTGTCAGGGAGCAAATCCTGTCTAAGTGTTCTCGTCTCAGCTCTATCATTACCCAGGTCACCGGGGGTTCCCTTTGTGTTCGCGTCTTGTTTGGAGCTCTGGAGCGTGTCTGTTTTTCTTGTCACTTTCTCGAATAGCACTTTTTCACATCACTCAAAGCTGTAAAGCTGTAAAACAACTGCTTGTGGTCAATTTCCCATTCAGTATTATAGTTTTAGTAAAGCATTTCTATTGTTTTATTCATATATAATCAATATTTTTAGGCTTTGTCAGTTAAATTAGATACAGTTTCAAAAGAGTAACTGCTCTTCTCAAACTATGACATGAATGATTTGTGTTTTTATGAGAGGTCGTTGAGTGAAGTGACCCCTTTAATGCTGACCTCTGATGTGCTGCTTTCTTTACTTTGAGCGAGGAGCCTGGGTGTCTGCTACTGAACCAACTTTAGGACCTAGAATACTTCTATCGGTGTCCTTCTGTGTTGTTACGTGTAGTGTTTAACCAATCTGCATAAACGTATATTTAATTTAACTTATTTATTTATGTGTTTATTTGATTGGGACAGTGCATATTAATGAAAATACATGACAGAAGCACAAACTGCATTCTTGTTGCTTTGGCAGCATACTTTTCCCAATAAGACTTTTTATTAACATCTGTTTGTGTTCCAGGGCTTCTAATTATGAGATCTTCTGGTACACCCACAACCTTTTTATAGTGTTCTACATAATCCTGATGATGCACATTGTGGGGTATGTATCTGAGTGATACTCTTGATTGGACTGTTGAAGTTTTATTTATTTATTTATTT
>JACN01122332.1:0-19463 GCA_000787155.1 Scartelaos histophorus | reverse complement strand
AGGAGTGAGGGGGAGGAGGGGCTGGCTGGAGGACTAAAGGGGGAGGAATGAGGAGGGGCTGGGTCTGAATTTTGTAGGCCTATTCAAAAAATGGCTTTTGGTTGACTAATCCAGGTTTGATCACCTATATTTCCATAGTATTTTGGTTGATTTAAATAAGACTGAAACTAATAAGGTACAGATTATTTGGCAGAATATTCATGCTTAGGAGATATGAGTATTTTTTTATATTTAAACTGAAAGCAGCAGGCCTAAAATTCTGTTAATTATGAATTGTTTCTACATCTTTACAGGCATCAAATACTAAACATGGCTTACATTATAATTGTAGAGGTTATGCATAGCAGAACTTAAGTGGATCTGATTGTGCTCTGTGTTTTCTTCAGGCTGGATAGCTGTAAATTGACTGAATCGTCTTGTGTTGTTTTGGCCTCGGCTCTCTCCTCCTCGGACTCTCGTTTGAAGGAGCTGGACCTCAGTGAAAATCCAATCACAGACTCAGGCCTGAAGAGACTGAGTGAGGGCCTCAAGAGCCCACACTGCAAACTGGAGATGCTCAGGTATTTAAACAGTAGATAAGTACTGATTTGTGTTAAATGTGATTTGATTTCGTCATATAGAATTAGAATTATAGAATTACTAGATGCACTATGTAACTTTTCATCTGCATCATCTTGTTTCTATGTTCACAGTTCAAGTGATTCAAATATATTTCTGTGGGCATTCATTTGCACTTGTCTTTCTTTCAGATTGCTGAAGTGTAGGTTGACAGCAGGATGTGGTGAAACATTGGCTGAGGTCCTGAGTCTGGACTGGACCAGACTCAGACTCTTGGACCTGAGTCTGAATGAGCTTCACGAGTCTGGACTAAAGTCTCTGAGTGCAGGACTGAGACAACAGCGCTGTGCACTTCAAACTCTAAGGTACAAAATGTACCTGATTTTACAGACCATCTGAAAATATATCATGAAAATAGGACAAAAAATATTAGATGGTCTGTTTTATTGCTTATTAATCTATTGGTCTAATTTGGTTTGACTGTTTTTAGTTTTGTTTTTGTTTGTGGATTTTACTGGACTTTTCAGTTAGAAATGCAGATCGCAGTAAAGTACTTAATTTTTTCATCGTAGTATTTCCTATTTTGTTTTGGAATTAGTGTCCATTATTTTGGGTTTGTGTTTTCCATTATATGTGGGCAGGTATCTGTATAAATATACTCACATGTAGACATTCAAGATGTACTAGTAAATCACTGGCTCCATCTAGTGACAAGGAATTACAATGGTAGTAAAAATAAAAGCTAAAAAAGGACAGGCAGTAATGACTTAAAGGCAGAAATGCTATGAGCAAGTCTGCCGATGCTTTCTGAATCTACAAACTGCACTGGGTTTCTGCCTGTACAGCAACAGTCCTGGGAAAATTCAAACCAAGTCTCAGGGGAGCAAATCTACTCTGCAAGATTCATCACAGAGCATGAATTAAGATCAATAACAATGTTTTGATTTGATTTTTTTCACAAAAAAGTCAATTTTTGCAGAATATGTGTCCTTTAAAGGTGCATTTGTGTAACTTTTCTGGTGGAGGGTCATGTACTTGTTTCTATGGATACATCACTGTCCTGCCTGGAATGTTCCACAGTATGGCATTAGAGTTAACAGCTGTAGCTCAGAATAGCATACTTTGTAAAATTCCAGATAAAGCAGTGACATTTCCATGGAGAAAAGCATTTGACAAAGCCTCTACCAGAAAAGATACAGAATGCACCTTTAAAGTTCAGATAGGGGTAAAATAGAATAGGGTTTAAGTTGTTGGTGAAGTAGTGGGCAACTATGTAAGGATCACTATAGTATATAACTTTGTGTATAACTTTACTCTTATTTGATTATTTTACAGACTGAACCAGTGCAAGTTAAACGACAGATGTGGAGCAGATTTGGCTTCGATTTTGGCTTCACAGAATTTAAAAGAGCTGGATCTGAGCCACAACGGCCTGAGGGACAGTGGAGTGACTCAGCTCAGCTCTGCTCTGACCAGCCCCACCTGCAAACTGGAGACTCTCAGGTGAGAGCAAAACCTATACATGTCTGTATTTGTTTAGTGCTGATATGTGTTACAGTAGCTCAAAGCTTAGTGGTTCTCACATTTTTCACACCAAGTACCACCTACAAGAATATAGAGTCTTGCAATTAAATCAGGATACATATTTGAGCACCAGCAGATCTTAAGCAGGCCTGAAGCAGGTCTGACCTATGTCTAAACTTGGATTATGTTCTATGTCTTAAACCTGGTCTGAAACAGAACCATACCGTTGATATAGTAGTAATTATGAAACAGGACAAAGAAGGACAAACATGCAATTACATTTCTAGAGGCAGCATGTTACCTGCATGATTCCATGATAATAGAAGTTAAAACCACACTCTGGAACATTCTCCATGAAAATAGACACATTTTATGCCATGCTGTGCTTTATAATAGCCAAAGGAACAACATTTCTTTGGAAATGAGCAGGAGGTGGTCTTCCAAGTTTCCAACTATTTGAACAGCAGAGAAGAATTTGAAAACTCTTTCAAATTTGAAAGTCTAAAACAATGAACCACTTTAAAACAGCTGCCTGAACTCTAGCCCCAAAGCCATGAGAATACTGCCATCTTTTGGTTGTCAACCAGAACTTTTTTTTTTTCATTAGAGGTGTCAAAAGAATCAATTTCCAGATACTTATCTATAGTAAAACTAGATATTACATTTTAAAAGTACTGATACTCAGAAAAATAACACATTTATACTTTTCTCCCAGACTGAGCAGTTGTGGTCTGACTCAGAAATGCTGCACTGTGATTGGCTCAGCTCTGGGCTCTGACTCCGCCCCTCTGAAGGAGCTGGACCTCAGTGGGAACGACATCCAAAACATCCACTTTCTGTGTGAGGGCCTCAAGAGCCCAGTGTGTAAACTGCACTCGCTCAGGTAATGAGCTAACATAAATATATCAACATTATCAACAAGAGATAAATGATCATTTCATACTAAAAATGATTTTCTCTCTTGTCTCTGTTAATTCTACAGGTTAAATGAATGTAATCTTGATGCTTGTTGTGAGGATCTGGCTTCTGTCTTGAGTTGTGACTCTTCTGAACTGAAGAACTTAGATCTGAGCGGGAACGACCTGCTGGATCATGAAATTCAGCTCCTCTGTGACGGCCTCTCAAACCCACCGTGTAAACTGGAGATGCTCAGGTAAAAATAATTCATCTTTAATTATAAACCTCTCAAAACTAAAGTGCACTTCACATCAATCCCTCTGTGTCCGGGTGGCATTTGTGGACCCTCTTTTGGTTGAACATGGAAAAAAAGAAAAAAGAAAACATCACAAAACTCAGGTTCAGATCAGTTCCTCCCACTCACTTCTCAAGAGCCTCATCAGGACCAAGAGCCTTCAACTGCAGTTGAAGAAGTCTCTGGTCGGAGCCTCATCCATTAACTGTTCCAAGTCCTCTGCTTTTCAGCCTGAACCCACTCAGCTGTGTTTGTTGCACATCCACTCAGCTTTCAGGTAGTTCCACTCAGGAATAACACTTCAAAGACGGGAAATCTGTAGTACTCCCCTTTCTTCCAGTGCGAGCCGAGCTGGTACTTTAACACAAACAAAATGTGATGTCCACTGGTTTAGAAACATGACATTTACTGATAAACTCCAATACTCAAATCATTCACTTTATAATATTTCAGCAAACTACAGCTATCTCCTCTCTGCTCTCTCTCCATCTGCAGGTTGTCTTTCTGTGGACTCAGTGGTAAAAGCTGTACCTTCCTGTCTTCTGCTCTGAGTTCTGGTTTATCTGAGTTAAAACACTTGGACGTGAGTTATAACCACCTCCAGGACTCAGGAGAACTGCTGTCTGCTCATCTGCACGATCCAACTGCTAAACTCAACATTCTCTGGTAATGGACCAAGCTCAGGCTATTCATAGAAGAGGAGAGCTCAGATAATTGTTGGCTAACTCAGGGATCTCCAACCTGTAGCTCAGGAGCTCTCCACCTCCTTGAAGTAGCTTTCCAAAGGGATTTCTGAATTATACATATTGTGCTTAATAATTAAAATCTGATTATTGATCATTGGAAAAGTGTCATTTTGACACCTAACTTGTGCACTAATAAATGGATAATGGTTTATGTTTTGGCATCTAACTGTACCCGTCTAAAGGTTGCCATGGCAAAATGAGTACCTCTCCTGCATTTTCAGTGTGTAAAGGAGCTCACCAAAGGAAAAAGGCTTGAGATCTTTGACGTAACTTATATGAAATGAAAACAAAATTATAATAGTATTTATTTTGTGACTTAATTAAAATCTCTAGATTTTTGCAAATTTAGCTTTGTTAGATCATGTGCTTACATAATACAAAGTTGATTAAATATGATCTTTGAATTATTTTCCATGTCACTGCAGTTTGGAGCCTGATGGGGAATGCTATGTCAAATCAGCACTGAAAAAATGTAAGTAAAAAAAATCTTCTAATTTTTCTAATCACTGTCACTACACCTGGATTTTTGCATCATAGTTTAAGATTAGAAATTATAACATTTTCTATAATTTTGGTCCACAAACACCACGTCGTACTAACTCATTCAAGTAGCGTCTTCAGTTCTGACAGAGTTCTGGTTAAGTCACTGCCTTATATTTGTCTAAAGGAAGGAGGTAAGTACAGGAAACGAACACACCCTATCAGTTTATAGTAAAAAATATCTGTTATTAGTCAAGTCCATTGAATTATGATGTGAACTGTGCTTGAGTCATATTTTGCATAATAATCCTTGCCCGTAGTGGGTGATCTAACTCCTATTAGCAAACTCTGATTATCCTTATTGTTTTCTTAATTCAAAATAAAAATGAAAAACTACACATAATAAAGTTGTCCTTGTTGTTTTCTGTACAGATGCGTGTGATTTGAGCCTGAACATAGACACGGCTCATAAGTCTCTGCTGGTATCAGAGGAGGGGAGGAGGGTCTCCTGGCTCAGAGAATCTCAGCCGTACTCGGACCATCCAGACCGCTTTGAGTCCGTGGGCCAAGTCCTGTGTCACCAGGCGCTTACCCACAAGCACTACTGGGAGGTAAGACTCATGCCAGCTGCAATATTCACCTTATTTGGCCCTATCTAAATGGTATGCTCCTAAACTCTGCTTTCTTGGTGTGATAAGTTTGTGAGAAGTTTTGTCAATTAAATATGGCATAAAGTTAGTGCATTTGTCTAAAATGTTCAGTTTTTCATATGACCAACAAGTCACTTTAAGAGGCTTTATGATCCTTATTGAACTTATTTACTGTTTAACCTGAAGTCCCATATAAATAATACAACTTGAATGATGATGGAGGAGCCCTTCCAGCAAAAGGTGAATAAAGAGAGGCTGCTAAGGCCAAAGAAGAATTGCCACATAGAGAAAACAGCATCAGCATTCTGGGACATTAACTACAGTAATGCAGAGGTACACAACCGAGAATATGGCTTTGTAGTAGAAATACAATGCAAAATATATATATATGTTTTTCAGCTTTTTAAATGTGGTATAAAGTTGTTCCTCATCATAAACATATTTTTGCTGCATGCATTTTCCTTTCAAGCGTAGTTGTAAATCTTATGATTCTTAATGCCTCCTCTCATGTTTCATTCACAGTGCTGCCAGCAGAGGGCACAATAACACTTGATAAAATGGCTAAACAGATGTTGTCTAGAAACCACAGGGGTTATTAATCGGGGTGTAGTGTTTTTTACAGCGATGACGCAATGCAAATGCAAAGTAACCCAAAGGCATGTGTAAAAGCCCCATTAATATGTTAGTTTTAAAGGAACACTGTAATTTTTTTGAGGTGGCTTATCACCTGCATGATTCCATTGAGAGACAAAGTAAAAAACATACTTTCTCCATGGATACAACAAGGACAAGGAGAGTCATAGTTATGGTGCTGCAGGCCTGCTCAGAGTAAGAACACATGCTTTTTAGAGCGATAAACAGCCACAACATGAAAAAAACTTGAAGAACTTGGCTAAAAAGTTACATACTGTGGGTTTAACACTCCCATCCTTAAATGTATTTTTTGTTGCAGTTGATGTCAGATGTGACTACATACTCACCCTGCCCTCTGTTCAGGTGGATTGGACTGGGAGGTGGGTGGACATCGCTGTCGCTCAGAGGGGCATTCGCAGAAGAGCTGGGTACCATCTGTGCGGGTTTGGCTCCACAGACCAGTCCTGGAGCTTATACTGCTCTGAGGACCACTACAGTGCCCAGCATGACGGGCAAGACGAGCGAATACCAGCCCAGAGGGGGGGGCCTCGGAGGGTGGCCGTGTACCTGGACTGTCCCGCTGGTACTCTGTCCTTCTACAGTCTCCGCTCAGGGAGAATAAAGCATCTGTACACGTTTAACAGCACTTTCACCGAGCCTCTGTACGCTGGCTTTGGCATGCAGGAGGACGACTGCTCGGCCACTATAGTCAACCTGCTACAGAGTGAATGACACATGCAAAAAATCTAGAATCGCATTTAAAAAAGTCACAAAAAATACGGTAAAAATGTAAATGAAATTATAAGAGTTAAATGCAAAGGTTTTTTTTTGTCACTAAAGAGACAGTTTAAGGTGCACTACGCAGCAAAAAGTGGAGTGTTAAAATTGACACAGAATCAATTTTAACATTTTCTCAAGTTTATCTGAGTCCAATCTGTTCTAGAGTTAATTTAACATTTTTGTAAATGTTAATTAAGTAACACTGGATCAAAGTTCCTGTTTAACCTTAAAATCAAGAATTATTTTAATGTTTTGAGGTAAGTGGATAACACTTGTAGGATTATCTTGATTTAGCTAAACAACATGTAGAGATGTTTTGTTTTTACACTTTATTTTAATTCATTTAAGATGAAATTATGTATAAAAGTGATTCAAACTGATCTTCTCTCATGGGAGTTTAAAATGGTGGTGGGGGGGGGGGCAAATTAACACTAAGTGAAGTTGAATTAACAGGGGAAGTTGAGTTAACTTCAGCCATATCAACTCTGGCAAATAACCCCTACTCAAACCCCCATTTAACTTTCAAATAGTTAAAATAACACCTTTTGTATTAAAAACAGTTCTGAAATATTTTGCTCTGAAGCGTTAACCCTCCAGTTTTTGGTGTGTATGTAACCTTATATGTAACCTTTTGGTTGGGCGTCCATCACCTGCTTGTTTCTATGGATATGTCATTGCTCTGCCTAGAATATCCCACAGTACGACATGAAGATTGAAAGATTTAACACCACACTGTGAAACATTTCAGGCAAAGCAATAACATTTCCATGGAGAAAAGTGTTTGACAGACTCTCCATTGAAAAAGTTACAGAATGCACCTTTAATGTTTATTTTTCTTGAAGGTTACGCAGTGCGGCTTTAACAGCGCAGTTATTAACCATTGCTAACAGCACTCCCCAGACTGTATACATCAGACAGGTGTGGTTTTCACTCCTGGATTGTTCCCAGATGCTCTTGTGTTTTGTGTTTTATTTGTCAGGCCTCAGTGTGACTTTGTGAAGTGACCTCCAGACTGATGCAGCTCAGAGCAGAGAACAGGACCAGTGCCAATCAGCTCCACGATGAGCCAAGAGACGTGTTTTTAAAGTGGAGCCAAAACACAGAGCATCATACAGAGCGCAGTAAGGAGTGCAATTATATTAAAAGTTAGTAAATGTATAATCAAATTAACTGGGGTGGAGGACAGGTCAGAGTTTCCTCTTTTTGGAATGAAAATGCAGATGTTCTGTCCTGGTTTATGGTGAAAGCAACTGTATGTGTGTCAATGACATAAGGATTTTCAAAAAATTCAAATATTTACAGTGTCAGGTCTGCATAGGTCTATGTTTGACATTTATATTAAGCATTTTTAGTGTTTTTAGGTAGATAAATTGGCTACAACTTAAAAAAAATGTCATGTGGTGTGCCCAAGAATAAACTTAAAAATGTTTTATTTCCTAAAATATGGTTGGGATGTTCATGTAAGTTCTGATTAATATGAACATGATATTGAGATTTGAAAACATGAAAACATGAAATTTGAAAAAAATGGACACGCTCAGACAATATTTGTTTGAATATAGGGGGGAAATTTCATGTGGAACTACAAAACACTCCAGAAAATATGCCTCAAAAGAAAGAAAATAAATGTGATTAAATTTAGAGTCATTTTAAAGAAGTTTAAAAATCATGAGTTAAGGGCGGTTGGTCGCACCACTTGAACATTTGAACATAAGTATAAAAAACATGCAGAATAAAGAAAAATGATTTGTTTCCATGGAGGTCAGAGATGCTACAGGTATGTGGGGAATTATTATGAAATTTAAAGCTTTTAAACTGAAGAAATTGCAGTTGGACAGGCATCTTGTCATTATAACATAAGCAACTTGGAATCATCTAATATTTTTTATATTTGGTTTATATTATGTTTACCTCTAATCTATCAACACTCAACTTGACTTAAGTTGAGTTTGAAATTTGAAATCAAATTCTGACATCCAATTCCTTTAATATCTTTGTAAATATTAGGCCTTTGAAGTGGATATATTAATACAAAATCTGCTCATTACCCATAGTAAGTTTACCTGACCCCATCTCTATTACTTGCTTGAAATGTCATATGAAGTTTTTTTTTAATTCTGACAGTGTAGTTTTAGATTCATACAACTGTAACCATAAGATGTGTCCTCTTTGTGACCTCTAGGGGGCAGTAGTGGTGCATAGACAACTCAGCCAGAATGACAAAAACTGCAGCATGGTTTAAATTTAATGACAACCCAACTATAATCATGTATCTATATTTATAATGGTTTAAAACCAAGAATAAGAAACATAAATTATGCTCTTATTTTTTATTATGGAATTTAAGCCTTTTGGGAATGTTTGTAACGGTGAAAGAGTTCAAATCCTTGTACAATAGCTCCTTTGTTATAGATGAAGAAGAACTCAAATTCCTAGTTCACAATTAAGCACTGTAGCTTAAAAACTGCTTGTCTCTAATGAGAATAACATAAAATAATGTATATCAAAGAAAAGTTGGAAAGTAAGAAGGTAATAATAAGGAATTGGCTGAAGAATCACCCTTTGGAACTGGCACAGTGGATAGACATAATGGAGGAAATCTATGTGATGGAAAAGATAACTTATTATTTGAGACTAAAAGCTGATAAATTTGACAAGCGATGGTCAAAATAGTCTTACAAAGCTCACATCAATGTACAATGGTTTTGGTTTTTCGTTATATTAATCTTGTAGAACCCCACTGATCATTTGTTCCTAAAAAGTAAAAAAAATAAATAATAATGTCTCCATGGAGATCTTATTGCTTTGCCCAGAATATTCCGAAATATGGCATTAAACTTAGATATAAACTTCTATATTTTACATTTATTCTTTGCTTTGCCTGGAACATTCCACAATATGGCATTAAACTTGTATATTTTACATTTATTCAATAGAAAGTGTCCACCACCTGCTTGTTTCCATGATGATCTTATTGCTTTGCCTGGAACATTCCACAATATGGCATTAAACTTGTATATTTTGCATGTATTGAATAGAAAGAGTCTCCAATATGCTTGTTTCCATGGAGATCTTATTGGTTTGTCTGGAACATTTCTCAATATGGCATTAAACTTATATATTTCACATTTATTCAGTTACAGTTGTTTCAATTACTAAACATATATGGAAAAACATGCAGCTTTAACCAACTTGGCTTTGTTGGCTTCAGAAACATTTAAAGCTATATTGTTGAACATATCAGACAGAGCAATGACATTTCCATAAAGACTGGAAATGTTACATAGTGCACCTTTAAAGGCGCCATATTACTCTATTTTCTGATTTATTATGATGCCGTTTCTTCGTCAAAAACATATATCATGTCTTCACTACAATCACTCAGATCATTTTAGTCCTGGGATTGCCAATCTGTATTGAACTAAAGGGAAAAAGAGCTGAAAACTGCCGCTTCATGACATCACAATGTGGGCCAGAGCATTTGCGCTTTGGAGATGTAGACAAACAAACGCGTGGATGAAGCAAAACACAACTCCAGGTACGTTTTTGAGGTGGTAACGACATTATAACACGATTTAAAGCTCACAAGAGTCCATTTTGCGTAATGCGTGACCTTTAAAGTTGTAGTGAATTATGAGTCTGTTCGTGTAACATCGAGGTCACTGTAGTGGCACAAATAACAGGCTGTTGATATAAGCTCGTATTTGTCATGAGCTCTGTGATCTCTGAAGAATGTGAGGAATGAAGCCAGACTCAGAGCGGGGCGTTCAGGGACCCTGGGAGTTACTACACAGCTCCTCTTTGACTGGATTTAAAATGTGAAAAAAACATGCACAAATTCAGACACTGCGGAGCGTTATACAGCCTGTTTACAGCAGTACACTACATCAGTTATCCAATCTAAAGGCGCTCTGTGTAATTTTCCTAATGGAGGGTCTGCCGCTTCCTTGTCACCATGGAGACGCCATTGCTTCGCCTGGAATGCTCCACAGTCTGGCATTAATCATATAAACGCACATTTACTTGGTTTTAGTGTTAAAAAATGGCATTATTAGATATTAAATGTATGATCTAATGTTCTGAATTCTCCCAAATAAGTACAGAGCTGTGGGCGGGGAAAGGGGGTGGGTGAAAACTGAACATTTCTAGCCTCAATAGCTGGACAATACATGATTTCTCAAACATGTATTAACATTTTTTTAAGTGTTATGTGTTTCATTCAACCAGAAAACACTCACACAAATTGTGATGTCATGTGGTAATACAGGAAATGCTCCACTGTGTTTTTAAACTCCATACACCTTCACTTGAATCATTTGCATAATTGAAATTGCCAATCTCTATTAAACTAAAGATAAAAGGGAAAGATGTTAACTTGTTTCATGACATCACAAGGTAGAACAGAGCATTTTGAGATTTGGTGGTGTACACAGACCAATAATAATGAAGCAAAACACAACTCTGGGTATGTTTTTAAGGAGGTAACGACATAACACGACTTAAAGCTCACAAGAGTAAATTTCGCCTAACATAGGACCTTTAATTACATATTGTGGAAGATTTCAGGCTAAGCAATAAAATCTCAGACCCTCCACCAGAAAAGTTACATAGTGGAACATTAAACTCAAAACTTTATCTGCTTTTCAACTTCGCACTGTGGTTTGCGGCGTTACCTCTTTCTCATTAGCTGTTCTCAGAATCGTGGATCTGAAAGTACTTTGCTGAAATCCGACAGAAATCCTGTGATCTGCTAACATGGTGTTTTTAATTAGGCGACTCAGACCTGGCCCTTACAAAGACAGGATTAACTCTGCACACTCACAATGGGGCTGCTATTTAAACTCCACAGCGCAGGTTGTACGATTTTAGTGAAAAGTCCAGGAGCGTCGTTAGCAATGAGGCAAAAATAGTGCAAATTGGAAGGAAATCCGGTGTGTGACAAAGTAAAAGGATTTCGGAGAGAGAATAAATTGTAATTTGTCTGACCGATATTACGATGAAAGGTGCATTGTGTTACTTTTCTGGTGGAGGGTACATCACCTGCCTGGAATGTTCCACAGTATGAGATTAAACAGGTCTACTTTACATTTATTCAATTACAGGTGGTTTTATAGCTCAAAAATACATAGAAAAACAGGCAATCTGACTGTGAGTGGGGTCACCTCTCCCCAGATCTGACCTGTAATTTGATCTGGTTTTCTCTGCATGATGATAGACAGATGTTATTCTATGATTCAAGACTCTTTATTATGTTTGTAGAGGTTTAAACTAGGGTTAAAAGTGTGTTGTTTTTTTTTTTTTTTAAGATAATAGCTTTGGATTATGATGTTACCATAGACTGTATATATAAATGGATATAGCTAATCTGCTAACCGCTACGTTTCAAATAGGAAGTGTTCATGGGCACACTTTTGGCTCCATTGACTCACTTTACGTTGAGAAATTGTTGCCCTTCTTTTTGTAACTGCCGCACTAAGCCTCAACATTTTGGTCTTAAAATGTTTGTATTAACCCGCTCTACATTATCCTATATTTTATTTTGCCATTTTCTCTGTAATTAAATTCCTGTTCCTGATATGAACCCGGCTCCAAATTTGCTAGCCTAGACGTCACACTGCCTTAGTACACTTCTTTATACAGTCTATGGATGTCAGACATTATCAGAGTTTTTAGTGAGACTAATGTCAACGGAGATTTTAAAACACTAAAACTAGTTTTCGCGTTCATTCAAAAGTTTTCTGATGCTATAGAGAGACAGATGTATTTACCAGCATTGACGTAGTGGTTTATTGAGTTGTTCCATCGTACTTTTTTACTTTAAAGTTGCACATTAAACAGCTCTGCGTTACATTTATCCAATTACAGGTGGTCTTATAGCTCAAAAATACCTACAAAAACAGACATTCTGACTGCCTCTCCACAGATCTGACCTGTAACTTGGACAGAAAGGTTTAATGCCATGCTGTGAAATATTCAAGACTCCATGGAAAAAAGCATTTGACGGACCCTCCATCAAAAAAGTTACACAGTCCACTCTTAAAGTTGATGCACGACTGACAGAAACATGTTGGATTTCCATGGCAACAGACATTTTTTGACATTCCAAGCTCAGTTAGTCCCAGTGGAGGCACAGAGACATTTAACGTTTGCAGATTACATTATATGACCTATATTTGTAGACTTTATGATTTGGTACCATCTTCCTGAAACATTATGTAAAACAAAGGTATATAGTGCAGCTTTGATTTATAAATATTGGACAATGATCTTCAAATCTGACAATACCTGCAATTTCAAAGTTGCAGTTAGCTTATTTTAGATATGTTGGTAGAAGATGTATTGTCCTCTACTACTTTCTACTAATATTCCACATATTTGATTGCAGTTGTTTAATCACCTTGAAAAACAGGGATTCTTATTGTGAGCAGACGCGACTCTACACAGATCTGACATGTAACTTGGTAGTGTACAGGGAGCTAGATAGTTTTGATGTCATACTGTAGAACGTACAACTTTTTAATTTAATATTTTTAACATTAACAGACAGACATGTGCATTGCATTGAATGGTACTATTACAGGACACATTTGAATTTCATCCCCCCATCTACCTTACTGGCCAAAGAGCCAAAATAAAAAAAATTATCAATTAAAAAAAAAAAAGTTAATACAAATAATACTAATAATGATTAAGTAAATAAAATTTATAGTAATGGATAAATATACAATTAAATTCATTCAATAATAATAATAATACTGTGGAAAATTCTACACCGCAAAAAGTGCAAAAAGTAGTGTTAAAATTGACTCTCAGAATATATTTTCTCAGAGTTTATATGAGTCCAATCTGTTCTAGAGTTAATTTTTGGAATTTTGGACCAAAGTACCTGTTTAACCCTGAAATCAAGAGTTATATTAACATTTTGAGAGTAAAAGGATAACACTTTGTATAGTTTTCATGATTTAGCTAAACAATACACACTTTATTTTAGTTAATTTAAGATGAAATTATGTACAAAACTGGTTCAAACTGATCTTGTCTTAGTGTTAATTTGGGACCTCCCACCCACCACTAAGACAAGCTGAATTAACTTCAACCATATTAACCCAAATAACTTCAAGTCGAACCCAACTAACTTTCAAATAGTTAAAATAACACTTTTTGTGATAAAAACAACTCTGAAACAACTGAAATATTTTACCCTGAAATGTCAACCCTCCAGTTTTGGCTTTGTAAGCAAAGCAATAGCATTTCCGTGGAGACAGGCGGTTGACAGTTGACAGCCCCTGAAAAGTCACATAGTGCACATTTCAATTTAGATTCAGTTTCATTCCAGCCTTTGCGTATGTAGAACTGCTGTTAAATGGATCTTTTTAACTTAATTTCATTGTGTCCTTTGGCCCTTGTTACAGACACTGCCTCCAGCTCAGATTCTCTTAAACCTGCTCATCTAATCCAGGCTTACTCTGAAATCCAGCCTGCGTCTAAAGGGAAGATTACGCCTCGTGTCATTTACATTTTTCTGAAAATTACAAAATGGCTCTCCTCACTTCAGGGATAAAGCCAGATCAGAAAAGTATAGCACACAATTCAGGTAAAAGGAACAAAAGTGACAAGTAAAAGTGCAATAACTATGCATTTCCTAAATTTACCAGTTGGCAGTTCAAATCCCTCTCAGATCAATGCGGTATGTGTAATATGATGTTTTTGTGACATCCAACTGCTCAGTGTAAATGTAGTCTGAATATGAGAATTAGTTGGCTCTTCTGATGGTTCTGGATAGTTGTCGCTATTGATACTTTGCAGTTGATTTCATCCAGATCCCCTGTGACTGTGAAGCTGACTGGAAGCACTGCTCTGTCTGAAGCTCTGTTACTCTGTTAGAATTTAATCTGAGCTTTATTTTTTTACACAATCTGACCAGAAAGAGCAGGTTTAAATGAACTACAATAGATTTGGCAGTTTGCTGAAAATAGTTGAGAAGAAAAGTACACAGCAAAAACTGGAGGGTTAATATTTCAGAATAAAATATTTCAGAGTTGTTTTTAACACAAAAAGTGTTATTTTAATTATTTGCAAGATAAATGGGGGTTGGAGTTGGGATTATTTGCCAGAGTTGATATGGCTGAAGTAAATTCAACTTCCCTTAGTGTTAATTTGGCAGGTCCCACCCACAACTTCAAACTCCTGTGAGAGAAGATCAGTTTGAACCAGTTTTGTACATCATTTCATCTTAAATTAACTAAAATAAAGTGTGTGTTGTTTAGCTAAATCAAGATAACCCTACAAAGTGTTATCAATTTACTCTCAAAATGTTAATATAACTCTTGATGTGGGGCTAAACAGGAACTTTGGACCAGTGTTACTTAACATTTCCAAAAATATTAAATTAACAAACTGGACTCATACAAACCCTGAGAAATGTTAAAATTGATTCAGTGAGAGTCAATTTGAACACTCCACTGTTTGCCGTGTACAAAAAATACCAGAAATGGCACAAAACACAGAAAATTCCATCTAAAGTCTACACATTTTTGAGACTGGGATTGTTTTTATTTGTCCTTTTCAGTATAGTAAAAAAAAAAAAAACCTATACAGATTCTAGCGAAAGGCAAGAAAGTTGATTTATAGCTTAGCTCCACTTTAAGGTTGTGTGTGAATACGTCCGTAATTATCTTAAACAGGCGACGTAAGCCTTTTCCTGCTCCAGAAAAAATAAGACATGTCTGAGAAAACCACAGAATAGACAGGGGCCAGTCCGATGAGTCATTTCAGCGTCCGGAAACCCTCAATGCAGCAAAAGGATCCGGAGAAGGAATATAAGCTGGAACTAAAGCTGGATACAACATACAGAGAGAACCATATGTGACTGAATAATGAAGGCAATTTAAAGTGAACCTGCAGAGAAGCCCCACTGAGATAAGTCTGTGGAGCAGAGTCGTGACTGGGGGCAGGTCGGACATGAAGAAAGACGAGCACAAATGAACAGGAAGAAATGAGGGGAGGAAATAGTCTCACTGTTAAAGGAAATCTATGTAAGGTTTGAAACTGAGAATCCGCCAAACCCTTCTTCCAATATTTATTTTCACGTTTCTCTTCTCCATGTACACAGTCTACGTCCTGCTCTGATCCAAATCCCACTTTTTGAAATTCTCTTCGCAGAGAGTTCTTCCCTCCTCCAGGAAGTACCCAGACATCATCTCCCAGTCTCTTTCTCCTCTCTCCTTTGTGCCCTCTCTTCTCTCTCCTTTTTCCTCTCCTCCTCTCTTCTCTCCGCTCTCTGCCCTCTCTTCTCTGCCTTCTTTCTCATCTCTTATCTCTCTCCTCTTCCTTCCTCTCCTCTCACCTATCTCCTCTGTGCCTTCTTCCTCCTCTCCTCTTCCTCTCTCTCCTCTCCTTTCATCTCTCTCTCTTCTCTCTTCTCTGTGCCCTCTTTTATCTCTTCTACCTCTCTCCTCTTTCTTCTCGTCTCTCTGCTTTGTATCTTCTCTCCTCTCACCTTTCTCTCTCCTCTCTCTTCTGTGCCCTCTTTTTCCTCTTTCTCTCCTCTCACATCTCTCTTCTCTCTCCTCTCTTCTCTGTGTCCTCTTTCATCTCTTCTAGCTTCTCCTCCTCCTCCTCTTCTCTCCTCCTTCATCTCATCTCTCTACTTTGTATCCTCTTTTTCCTCTTTCCTCTCTCTGTCTCTTTTCTCTCCTCTCTCTCTGTCTCTTCTCTCTCTGTCTCTTCTCTCTCCTCTCTTCTCTCTCCTCTCTTCTCTGTGCCCTCTTTCTCCTCTCATCTCTTCTCTCTCTTCTGTGACCTCTTTCATCTCTTCTACCTCTCCTCTTTTTTCTCATCTCTCTGCTTTTTACTCTCACCTCTTCTCTCCTCTCTCTCTTCTCTCTGCTATGTGCCCCTTTCTCTTCTCTCTTTCTCACCTCTCTCTCTATTCTCTCCTCTTTGTGGCCTCTTTCTCCTCTCCTCTCTCGCTCTCTCCTCTTCCCTCTCTTATGTCTTCTCTGTGCCCTCTTTCTCCTCTCTCTCTCTCTCTCTCCTCTTCCTTATCTCTTCTCTGTGCCCTCTTTCTCTCTCTCTCTTTCTTTCTCTTCTCCTCTTCTCTGTCTTAGCTCTTCTCTGTGCCCTTGTTTTCTCTCTCTCCTCTCCTCTTCTCTCTCTTATCTCTTCTCTGTGCCCTCTTTCTCCTCTCTCTCTCTCTCTCTCCTCTTCCTTATCTCTTCTCTGTGCCCTCTTTCTCCTCTCTCTCTCTCTCTCTCCTCTTCCTTATCTCTTCGCTGTGCCCTCTTTCTCCCTCTCTCTTTCTTTCTCTTCTCCTCTTCTCTGTCTTAGCTCTTCTCTGTGCCCTTGTTTTCTCTCTCTCCTCTCCTCTTCTCTCTCTTATCTCTTCTCTGTGCCCTCGTTGTCTCTCTCTTTCTGTCTCTCTCTCTCGCTCTCTCCTCTTCCTTCTCTTATCTCTTCTTTCTCTTATCTCTTCTCCCCCCCTCTCTCTCTCTTTCTCTCTCTCTCTCTGAACAAATTAGAACAAATTAGAAAGCCTTTTATTGTCCGACAATCAGGAAGTACGTGGTTAGCTTGCTAGTGTTGTTAGCTTTACCCTGATGGCTAAACTCGCTGAATAATTAAGATACACACGGGAAACAAGGAAGAACTTTGGATCAGTTTCGTGTTTTTAAGACGGTAAAAACCAGCTTAAGCGCCGTGAAGTGTCTTGGCCAAGGACACAATGGCAGTGCGTAATAAAGTAAAACCACCTATCTGCCTACATAATAGATTCGCTATGCTAAACTCCTACAGCGTACAGGACAGCTATTCAGAAGAAATGATGCTTTTGTGCGCGTGTCCTTCTTTAACATTCAGGTCGACGCTCGTGTCCCTGTACACAGCGCATGAATCTGCAGACTGGAGTTGTGCTGAATTGGCAAAAATCACAAAAGCTTTTCAGTTTGGAGCAGATTCACTGTCTCCCCCTGACACGATGATAAAAGAGGGCACCCACTCACACTATCGCCACATGTGGGACTCATCTTTAACCGCTTTAGACCACAGAATGAAAAATATATGAGAGAACGAGAGTATAATGCAGGCAGAGCTGGAGAGGAGCCAGCACTGGAATTTCATTGTGGTATTAGCACTACTTCAGAAATATTACTCAAGAAAAGTAGAAAAGTAGCCTATAGAACATAATTTGTTTAATCAGATTTAGAATTTTAAATGACACTGGATTTCTCATTTCAATTTTTTAACTTAAATTATTTTTATTCTGTATGTTAGTTCCTGAAATTATAAGTGGACATTTTCAAAGTTCAATATAAAAAAAAACAACCTTTTAAATATTCAGCACACATTTTGTCAAGCCTTCAAATTCAACAGCCAAAATTCAGAGTGTAAAATTCACAGTGAAAAAAATTAGCAGGAAAAATCCAAGATGCCAAGACAAAAGTGATCCAAAGTGATCCGTGAACTGTAACGAACAGGAAATGGTGCAGTGAAGTGAAACATATTAACAATTAAATTAAGCAATTAAAATTCCAAATAATTCAAACATTTAAAAAGAATGTTTAAAAAGTCAAAGTGAATGTTTCAGAGTTTAAAAAAAGTCAAAGTGAGAAGCGGTATTTATTATTGAAATTATGATTATTTATTATTCAAAACTCTGATGGAACAAATTATCTTGAATTTTAATTTTAATTTATCAAAATGGTCCCAAATTATCCACAAAAAAAATAAATAAATTCAACCTGGTTTAAAGGCGGATCTAGAATGTCTTGCCTTGAAGGTTCTATAATATGACGTTAATGTTCCCATTTTTTCTCATTTTTCTCCAAAATAAGTCCGCTGAGTGATCTGATTATGAAGCGTTTTATGGTCCAATAATCAGGAAGTGCCTGTTTGCATGCTAGTTGCTATTAAATTTACAGCAAAACTCTTCAAATTATACTTATGAAGCTCTTATAAACTAATTAGGACAAATAACTAGGATGTTCTGAGTGCATAAGGTAAGTGAGGAAGAACTTTGGAAAACTGCAAACTGTTTAAATTGAACTCGTTTTGTTTTTTCAGTCTTTTAAGAAAGTGAAAATGAGCTACAACGCTTTTAAACTTCTGAATTGCCGTGGAAACAAGGCAAGCGACGCCACTATAAACCAAGTTATAGATGCAGTCAATACAACTTTATCTAAATACATGGAAGATAAGCTTAATGCCATACTGCGGAACATTTCAGACAAAGCTATAGCATCACTAAGGAGACAAGCAGGTTGTCTCCCCGACCACAAAAGTTACATAGTGAGCCTCCTTGGAGATGTTATTGCTTGGCCCGGAATGTTTCACAGTGTGGCATTAAGCTTATCTTTCTCCATAGAAACCAGTGTCTGAAGTCCCCCATGTAAAGTGCAAAGTTACAGGTGAGATCTGTGGAGAAGTGAATGTAAGAATACATGTTTTTCAAGGTATTTTTGAGCAATAGAAATAACTTTAATTGGATAAATGCAATATTTAGTTGAAGTTGAATGCGATACTTTGAAAAATTCCAGGTAATACAATAAACCTCTAAATCCCAGCGCAAAAGTTACACAGTGCATCTTTAAATTATGACAAAAACCTGTGGGAGGTCCGTCAGCTGCTTGTTTCTATGGATACGTCATTGCTCTGCCTGGAATGTTCCACAGTGTGACATTAAACAACTCTAGTTTACATCTATTCAATCGCAGGTGATTTTATAGCTCAAAAATGCCTAGAAAAACAAGCATTCTAACTGTGAGCGGGGTCGCCTCTCCACAGAGAAAAACAAGCATTCTAACTGTGAGCGGGGTCGCCTCTCCACAGATCTGACCTGTAACGTAGCCTGGTTTTGACTCGACAGGGATGGAAAGATTTAATATTGTACTGTGAAACATTCCA